>JAHWFP010151399.1:22165-38960 GCA_023313725.1 Lithobius niger | reverse complement strand
AAATCATGTAAATTTTACGTGATTCAGATATTTTGAAAAATGTGACATCTCTTCCACCAATCGAGGATGTGATGTGTAAATTCCACTAATTTCTCATAAATTCTACACTGAATGCCGTCAAAAGTGATGTCGTATTCCCTTCATGACCGGAAATGAAGTTATTACCCCTCAGGGGACCACCATCCACCCTAAGTGACATCACCCACACTTTTTGAACATGCGACCTCGCCCCGTCCATGGGAATTCGCACTGTACAAGGGTAAATTCATCACAATTTAGCATAAACTTTAGACATACCCCTCCCACGTACCCATTGCGTGCCAATCCACAACCCGATCACACTATGAAACGTACAATAAACGAATGTACATCATGATGGGAACATTCAAACATCTATCAAAACGTTTATGTTTGGATGTTCTCACTCCATTCCATCATTCACTTTTGAATATTTGCTAGACGTTCTTTCATGAGGATATGACATTTTTTTATAACCTTAATCAATGAGCAACAAAACTATGTCATATTAAAACCGTTCAATCTCGCAAAATTCCCAGTTGGGTTAGTTTCGATGTATATTTCTCTCTTCATCGTTGTTTATAATATCTCTCTCCTCCAACTTTGCTTGAGTTTCCATAATTTCCTCTTCACCACCCAACGATGATGCGCACAACAGTCTCGGCATACCCACCATTTCATTCTGTTCGACGTAATCTTCAGCTTTCGACCCCAATTCATTCGTCCTCGATTAGACTTATTCATCTTCAGCCTCTTCTTCATCCGTTACATCGAGATCTTCCCAGAGACCCGAACCACTTTTTTCCTTCTTCATATCCTCTCAAATCGGCTTGATAATGTTTACGTACTTGTATCCACGGTTTGATTTCGGCTTTTCTGAGGAGGGATCATTGTTGCGGTATATGATTACTGTCTTTCAAAATCGATGTGTATGAAGACGTTGGCCCGTAAATTTGGTACTGCGAGTCTTTTTGAGTTAGTAAACTCCACAGCTGATTCCGTCCTTGGCACTGCTTTCCTGCCAACACTACATCGTTATCGATTATTTTCATGATTTTACCCCTGACCGTCAGGTCTCCCATGTCCGTATTGGACTGTAATCCAAACCTCATAGTCGCTATCTTTTAGCATTTGGAAAAATTTATGCAAAGAGCACTTTGGTATCTCATCCAACTTCCGTCCCTTGAAAAGTGCCGCCAATGACGGAAGCATGCCCTGATGCGCTGAAACCCGTCTTTTTGTCTTAGAAGGTGTATAGAAAGATAGACAGGGTTCTGAGCTAGTGTGAGTAATGACGATGGATTACATTTTTGTCGGTTCAGATCTATCGAAAGTGCTCGTAACACGTTGTCTATTCTCTTCATCACCACCTGACACTTTGTTCGTTTGGGTCATTTGTGTCATCATCACCCTCATCGTATTTCCATTTTTTCGTGGGTTTCATGCGTTCCCATTATCTTTGTCCTTCTCACCATTCACGACAGTTCTAGCGATACTTTTAAACAGTTCAATGAATAGTTTAAACAGTTCTTGAAGATATTCTCCATCGGACTGGTTATCCTTTTTCGTGGCTGCAAACTTTTTTATCAGTTTCTTTCCTAGATCGTCACGTTTACATTTATTCTCCTCTCCATATTTTATTTTGCATTAGTACCTGGATTCATTTTTTTTTGTTACGTTCTAAGGGAAGGGTTCTTGTTGTATATAGTTTCAATTCGGTCATCTTCCACATACGCTCCAAAAATATGAACGTGCATTTTTGCAATGTATTGACATTCCCATCACGATCTACATTTGATTAGTGATTGTTTTGCGTCATCTTAAAAGAATCACCAGGAAACTATCAAATTTGAATGAGGAACATGGTGAGAACACCCAAATATACACTCGGATCATATGTTACTAACCGTTTTTAATGTTGTTAGAAAACCGTATTGATGTTCATATCACGATCTATGTTCGTTTTCTTGTACTGCTGACATGTGCCAGGGCGTAAAATTAGCACTGGCCCATTGGACAATGCCGGTAATTTTTTTGGAGGTCAGGGTAGTTTTGACATTTTTCCGTCCCTCATGGCGCGGCCGCAATTCCAAAACAAACAGTTATAAAACCTTTAAATTTAAAAAATGAAGATTTTTATTCCATCTTTAACGGACTGTATTATTATTTACAGTAATTATTAATCTTAAGGTAAATAAAAACAAGAGATAGTGACAACAGCTGTGGTTGTGATCATAAACCTTAGTCCCTTCTGTAAACAAGCAGTGATGTCATCGTTTGTCGGCAAAACTCCGTGTCTTTCACTTCGCACGTGTGCATTAGGCCTAATACGCCTGGTGGGTTAGCTAGCTTCTGTCTCCTGCATTTCAAGCTATCTACAGCAACACCAGCGAAAACGCATTCGAGGCTGGACTTTTTTGTTATTTTTTGTGGTAGTGCTTCTGGATCTAGCAGAGATTTCTTAGATGATCATTAGTTTAAGCTAGTCATTTCATTAAATAAAGTGAAGTTAGGGTAGGGATAATACGTTGGTCATATTATCCTTAGGAAATTTTTTGGAGGTCCTGCATTTTTCAACAGGTACCAGACCAGTGTCCGATACGAGATTTTCCTAATTTTACGCACTGCATCTACCTTCATTTATTAAAGAGAAGGCAGCTATAACTCGTAGGAACCTATCAAAACATGAACGTAAAACCTAATGGGACCTTCAAAATACAAATGACGAATGTCTTACATATGTGTTAAAGATGTTTAGATGTTTCCACCATAATCTAGAAATGTTTATAATAATAATAATAATAAATAAATAAATTTTTTGACCACATGTGTGACAAGGTAGTTAGAAGGGGAGAGTGTCCCACTAACACCAATCTTAAAACTAAAAGTCTGATTAGTCACCAGGTGATGCCCGCGACTGTCCCAACCCACCCCGGCCGCTTCAAGAAACGTTCAAACAAGAGCCCACACAAAGCGTGTTTGAAGGCTGCAGTGGAATTTGCCGAGAGTGCCCTCTCAGGAAGGGAGTTCCAGGCTGGGATAACCCGAATAGAGAAAAAGTTTTTTCTAAAGTCACGATTTACCTTTGGAGCCACCAGTTTCAAAGAGTGCCCACGGGTGGAGTGTACTGTGCTCAATTCGAAAAAATGGCAGGACAATATTAGTGTGTTCGTGGAGAATTTTAAAAACCAAAATGAGATCAGATGAGATCAGACAAAACGGCGAAGCTCGAGAGATTCAAGACCTGCTTTCTGCAAGCGTGCACAGTAGGGCATCTCTCGCAAACTTGGCAAGCTCTTCGTGAAACGTCGTTGCACCGACTCAACAAGGTCAATGTCCTTCAAGAGGTATGGTGACCACACAGCTTGCATATTCCAACAATGGCCGGACAAAGACTTTAAAAGCCCAGATCTTAGTTGTGATATTTCCCGATCGAAATAAACGGTTCACAATATTGCAAGTCGTTTAAATGCGGCCGTGGACACATTCCTGCAATGCAGAGACGATTTTAAATCAGATGTCAACCAAATCCTGAGGTCCCGTACTTCTGATACATCTGGAATGCGGTTATTGTCGATGAAGTAGGAGGCTGGGTTTATTTGATGGCCAATGTGGAATGACAGACATTTTTTGATGGAAATCGGCAATTGCCATAAATTAGCCCAATGACTGATATTTCTATCACGCAAGCAAGTGTTTCAGTGTTTTCCGTAGTTAAGACCTCAGTGCTCAGCTTAAGATCATCTGGAAATTTAAATCTCGAAACATTTTCGCTATTGCACACAAGGTCGTTCAGATAGACCACAAATAGCAGTGGCCTGACGACCGAGCCTTGTGGTACACCACTGATGGTTTGCATTTTGGTAGAAAACGTATTTCCAACAAGAAATACGATAAGAAGGCAGTAATTTGATAAGAAGGCAGTAATTCAATTTAGTAGCTCACCGTCAAAGCCAATGTTTCCAAGTTTGAATAATAGTTTGCGGTGAATAACAGATTCAAACGCTTTTTGAAGATCGAAATAGACAATGTCGGATGGCACCCCAATGTCAAGAGCACTCGTCCAGTTGTCCATGGCAAGGAGAAGCTGGTGGATTACAGAGCGCCCCGGCATAAAACCAAACTGGTCCCAGTAAATCAAGTTGAACTTCTCCAAATAAGACAACATAGTATTTCTAATTATGGTCTCCATGACCTTGCATGGAACAACCGTAAGAGAAATTGGTCGATAGTTTGAAGGGTCTGCCGCCTCACTCTTTTTAAAGACAGGTATGACGTTTGCCAGACTGAGGGCAGAACACCTGCACGGATCAAACATTCGAAGATAACAGCTAACGGAAAACAAATTTCATCCTGGATCTGCTTGTAAAAAAAGGCGGAGAAACCTTCTGGCCCAACTGCATGACTTGATTTGAGTTTTGATATGGTAGTTCGAGTCAAGGAAGGAGAGAAAACAATGGAGGAGCAGACCGCACTGTCGTACCTGCTTGTACTCCCGGCGTCCCGGAGCAGTCATCATCAACAATGCCGTTTGAGGCGAATATCTTGTTAAGGGCTTCAGCTTTGTCAAAATCTACAGTGAGGAAATTATTACCAGACTTCAGTGGAGGAATAGTACGGGAGGAGCAGTTTGCTGGCGGTAAAAACGGAAAAGTGCGGAAAGGGAACCTTCCTTGACAATTTTTGATTCCCCCATCTGGTGCCAACCATTCACCAATTTAGTGTAGTCACTTTTACATCTATTATAATTTGTAAGGTTAGCAGTAGAATGCTCTCTTTTGAGAAGCTTCCACAGCTTCAGCTTACGTCTGCCAACCTTAGCTATAGCAGGAGGGAGGCCAAGCTTCATCCTACGATTTCTGTCTGAGTATTGCTGGCTCATGTTAACCATAGTTTTCAAAATCTGCATGAAGTTTGTCCAAACACATTTAACAGATGTTGCTTGTTGTAAGGACCACTCTCGCCAGTCGTACGCTGCCAAGCGCGCGCGAAGTAAGTTAAAATTAATTTTCATAGTTGTAGGTGCCTTCTGTGCTGGAATTGCAGTGGCACAATGTAACCGGAAAGAAACAGTGCAGTGGTCACTGGAGCCGAGATGGTCTTCAACAGACAGATCATAGATCAGACGCTCATCCTGAGAAAAGACAAGGTCGAGTATGTTGTTTCCTCGGGTAGGATTTGTTACATGTTGCTGAAGCCCCAACGGTGTAATAATTTCTAGGAAGTGGCGATGATTCAAATCGGCAGCCGTTAAGTGGGTCCAATTTACCGTGGAGAGGTTAAAATCACCAAGGATAATGTTGGAGCAATTGTTTCGAATTGCTGTGACCAAAAAGTTACCCATATTTAAAATTTGTGTTGGTTCGTGACTGTCAGGCAAATAACTCAGAACTAAATTCAGTTTTTGTTCCAGCAACAAAACTGACATAGCCTCAGCGTTGCCAGCAAACAAACCTGGAACCACCTTTAGATCTCTACGATGTAAGATAGCGATACCACCCCCCCCCCTCCCTGGTGGCCCTGTCCCGCCGCACCATCTCGTAGTTGTATGGCCCAGCCACCATACGGTCAGTAGATCCCGGGGACAACCAAGTTTCCACCACAAAAATCAGATCAAAACGGCTACCCGCAAGAATGGACCGCAGGCCACCTAAGTTCCTGACCAGACTTCTAGCATTTAAAGTAAGACAATTCAAATCGTTAGACAAGGATGTAATAGTTTGATTCCGTGAGGATGTGGAAAGAACCCTCGTGTGACAGGATGGAATACTTCCAGTTAAGGCAACTTGTTTTCCGAGGATGAATGTATGGATGAATGTATTTGCATGTTTCATGTCATCTTGAAAGGACATGTAGGAAACATTCACATGCGAATGAAGAACGTGGTGAGAACATCCAAACGTAAACCTGGAACGTTTTATTGCATGATCCGTGTTGTGTTTAATGATCGGGTTGCGGGCTGTGGGTGATGCATTCGACCAGACGAGGTTGGAATAATGAGGACACACACAGAAAGTTTATGCAAAATTATGATGAATTTTCTCCCGTACAGTACGGGGCAAGGTGACATGTTCAACAGGTTATCGTAACCTGAGGAAATCATGATGGCCCAAGTATCAAGACCTTTAATACCAACTGCAGGCTAGATTATGCTACATCTGGTATATATGAAAACACTGAGGCTTAAATAAATACGTTGTTTTCCAACAAAACTACGGCATGCTAGCTAATGAATTTTGTTCGCAATTTTTTTTCAGAATTAATTTTAATCATATACCCACACAAAATCTCTTTACTGTTGCCCCAACTTATTTACAGAAATTTTATGGCGATGCCATAACTAGTAGTAACATTTTGTTGTGGATACATACGCTGGTGAATTTTGTAGACAGGTTCGGGGAAAAAAATGTGATGTGTCGAGCTTCCTGCCAGGAGACTCGTAAAACATAGTATCTGTGCTAAAATTGGTCTCAGAGGGAGCACTTTTTGGCCATTTTCTCCAGTCATATCATTACATAATCAATCTGCAGTGAAACTATCGGTTTTCAATGAAAAGGTTGGTGGGATTCGTTTATTACTTGAGCAGTCTAATATTTAAGTTCTAAGCACATCAAATATAGATGGGTTGAAATCTGCATATATTAGCTTTTATTTTAGCAATATTGGTCTCTACATATGCTATATCATGTTAAGCGTTAACACTTTGCATAACTGCCTAACAAGAACTGGATACTGCTACCAGGCAGAGTTGTATTGGATCAGTGGGTTAAGAAACCAAGGTTTTTGGCTCGATCACCGGGGGGGGGGCTCGATCACCGGGTCTTCAGCACTTTATCCAGAATTTCATGTCACACCTGGATACCCGATTACTCGGACCAAAGTTAAGTGGCCATTAAAAAAGTTACAGTTTAAAATGAAGAGCTGTAACTTTTGATTTCAGGTATTGAAAGGGGGATACCAAGTACACAGTTTTTAAAGATGGTATTTTTTAGTTTCCACAGTAACTTAAGTCATTTGCTTTGCGGACTCTTTACATTAATTTAGTTGTTGCTATTAGCATTGCAAGTTTGGAAAGTTTTTGTAAATTTCGACAAAAATGGGCTTATTTTGTTTCACCAGATTAGGCTAGGTCACCGGGTCATATGTGACCAGATTGTTCCGGGTCAATCAATTTTTGGGTCAATGGGTCAAAAATAGGGACACTGTCCAACTATGCTACCAACATACATTACAACATACATCAGGCTTCTTTAATGCAAATGTCTAGCTATTTACCTCGATAACTTACGATTTCCATTTTGAGCCAAGGAGAAACCGCGTTAGGTTCCAAATTATGAGAACAAAACAAACAAATTGGAAGGACATTACCAAATGGCGGGTTTCCAAGATGGACTTACTAATATAACACGAATCCAGGTTTGCATCATATCACTAGCTTCTTGAATTGCATTGGCTGCTTGCGTTTTTACGTCAACAACTACAGATCCCTCTTCTTCCATCTGTTATAAAATGAAAATGCGAAATTTAACCAAATATCTTATTCTATTGTATATTGAGTTAATTGAAGCCAGAAAAGTGCACAAACTGAAGTCATAAAAAGCAAGCAGCATACAGATAAGATCCTAATTTCCAAGCGAAATTGGTAGGATGCACCAGATGGAACCCGAAACGTCGAGGAGTTGTTGATTTTATGCGTAAAAACCTTTTTGGGTTTTAATTAATTCAACTTGCAACCAGGTGCTTTCACTATTCTAGTGTGGTCAAGGAAATGAAGGCGTACTACTTACAATACAAGGAGCATGTGAAAAACGAGGAGCAAAGAACAAGACGTGAAAAGCTCTTTAACATGGCCAAATCAGTAGCTTCACTGGCAGTTTGCGGCTTGTTTAATCAAATCAGTAGCTTCTTTAATTTGCAATCAGTATATTTAAACTTTTGCTTACACTCGATCCAGCATAAGCGCGTCTTCAGAGCTATTCAATAATTGATTTGCCGATTGCACTTTCACCAAATGAAAACCTAGGCTCTTAAAAATTAATGAGTACAAAAGCTCAAGCGCCAAAGTTCGCCAAATATCAAAAGTAATCATGATCCAAATTACATCACACGTCTTGTATTTCATTTATATACTCTATTCCTAACCATTGCTACATTACCTGCAGTAAATTAGTTAAATGTGTAAAATAGTGCACGATGACTGCAAGGTATCATTAATTACACGTAAAACAAAAGACAACAAAATCAAACTATGTAATGTATGTGTTTATATAAAGTTCCAAAATAATTGAACTAATAAGAACAACATTGTTTTATTCAAGTCAAATCAAATCAACATAAATGGTGGTTAACTTGGTTAAAAATATATTTTTCTATGTTGATGCTATTTTGATATTTCAGATTTGAAGGGTTTCTAAATGTCGATCGCAACAACTTTGTGTAACAAGGTCTCGTATCAGACAACCTTGGTGAGGCCACCTTGACACCAGCGATCAAAAACCTGAGGGCAGAAATCTTCGTTTCGCAACGAACACTTTTTTTCTTGGCACTCCCGCTCTAAAAAGACCTCGCCACTCAACCTTGCACATCTCCCGGGAAAATGAACCAATTCGACTAATTTCTTCAGCCCTTTATAGCCAAACAAACACATCCTCTACAATTCCACGGAAATTCATCTCCAATAAAAAACGGCAGCAGTTTGAAAAACTTCTCAAACTAACGTCACCGTAAAATGGACGTGTTTTTTTCCTCCAAAATGAACACTATTTTCGCCACAGTTTTTAATTGGCTCAACCGATTTTCCTGAAAATTCTCTCCAATCGAAGCTCTCAATGTGCACTACAATCTGGCCCAAACAGAATTAAAATCCGTTCATTCGCACTTTTTATATTCACCATGGAGCTACTATCACACGTAGTTTGATAGTATACAAGTCCATGTATTCACCAAAACGTATAACGCCAAAACCTGTGCCGCAGCAAACGTCATTTCCGGTCGCCATTTTCCAAAACTCTGTGTATTTTGTAAATTATTCTTTGAATTCCTTTTAGGCATAAAGCCGAAAACACTAGCTTAGTTGTGCAATAGGAGGAGCTTCCTTTAAGGTACTTAACTTCACATATATGTAAGGATACACACTTAGAACGGTATTTTTTGTTTGTAATCCGAGTGACGACTTTCGTTATTCATGAAAAATGTCCGACTGTCAATTTCACTTCTCTGCTTCTGCAAACAACTAAAAACTAACCTAAATGCGTTATAGCATAATTTATTACTAAGCTGGTATATTTGATCTTTTATTTTGTGCACAAATGCACCTTAGTAAACTTAAAATTCTTGCCATGAACCCTACCGGAGCTCTTCGTTTATGTTAGTGTATTTTACCGGACCAAGTATTTATTTCATGTTTATTTTTAGGAAGTGTCTGCTGCCACCCCACCCTCCCCGCCGGGTGGTACGACTCCAGGAGATCCTGCCACCCAGCGTCGCAATACGCACTCTGATTGGATGATGCGGGTTGGCCATCAACCAATAATAACGCAGGAATTTTACAGTAGACAAGCGCCATTTTTGCTCAAGCGTCCGACGGCCTTAGCTGGCCGACAGTTGTAGTGGCCAGCTAAGGCCGTCAGACGCTCGAGCTCTCACAGCCAATAGAGTTATCTCAATCGGCTGCGAGTAGAAATCAAAGATTGACATCAGTCGGCATTAATTTCTGCGCGTTCCAGAAAAACAATGGCGGTCTCCATGTCGTGTTTTGTTGATGCAATAATTAAATTGTTGTATCTGATGTACGTAACGTATTTACGACGTCAATTTCACGCTCAAATTCAAAAACATCAAACCTGATTATGCGAATCTGTGAATTTTCGACAGACTACTGACTAAGGATGGAAAATTTAGTCCGTCTGTCTTCTTTAGGCCACCACAAGTATTTAATTTACAAAATTTACATAATTTACAATGTCCGACGTGCATCTACTGTTGTGGAAGGCAGACGACGACCGCGACGCGACTCGTAGCCCACAGCATTTACAAGGCAGCTTCCTGCCATTTTTTCGCAAGGCGCTCGCTAAGTTCCCTGCTGATGAGATGCTGAATTGAAGGATTTGAGGGGCCTTGGAGGTTCATAAGCACTGAACCACGGGATATTTCGTGCTGGATTGCCAGTGATTCAAGGCCCCTCAAATGCACATCCTTTCTGGAATTTGACATAAGTATGATGGTAGGTTATTTCGGTGGTAGGTAAAAATACTCCCGGAAAAAATACCCCGGAAATAATACCCCGGAAAAAATACCCCTGGAAAAAATACCTCCGGAAAAAATACCCCCGGAAAAATACCCCCAGAAAAAATACCCCGGAAAAATACCCCTTTGGAAAAAATACCCCCGGAAAAAATACCCCTCGAAAAAATACCCCTATTAAATACGGTCAAAAATATTTAAATGTGAATTAAAGTAGACTAAATTCGGTGGCGGATTCAAGGCAAAAGATTTGTGGTGCAAGCCTCAATGCCCCTCCTTAACTTCCACAAAATTCAGAAAACCTTTTTATTTTGATCTTCTTTATTGTGTTTTATGGGTGCACGGAAAAAAAATGTTGATGAAAAAAAAACCGGAGAATTGGTGAGGAGAAACAGTTGCCCTCGGTAAGATAAAATTCGTGAAATCACGACGTTTCCACCAAAACTGAAATAGAAGGTGGTGATGGAATATTATGTTATTATGTCTTTTGTGGTGGAAATATTATGTCTTTTTTTTATGTCTACAGTCGATCAAATTCAATATTTTACCCCCTCCTTCCCCAGTTACGGAATTTGTAGATAATTTATGTCCACCTGCTATTTCAGTTTTGGTGGAAACTTCGTATTTCACGAATTTTCACTTCCCGAGGACAATTTTTTCTCCTCACCACTTCCCCGATTTTTTTTATCAACTTTTTTTCGAGGTTTTTTTTCCGAGGCTTTTTTTTTTCCGTGCACCCTTAAAACACGACAAAGAAAAGCAAAATAAAAAGGTTCTCAGAATTTTATGGAAGAAAAGGGGGGCATTGAGGCTTTTTGCCTTGAATCCGCCACTGATTTCAGTCTACTTTAATTAACATTAAAAAAAATTTTTTGACCGTATGTATCCTGGGGGTATTTTTTTCAGGGGTATTTTTTCCGGGAGTATTTTTTCCGGGGGTATTTTTTCCAGGGGTATTTTTACCTAGATTCGTTTTTTCAACATAACTTATTCTTACCGCAATTCTTGTGTTTAGTTATGGTGTAAATGATCCAAAAGTAAAGCATGCATGTCAAAATGGATGTATTTGCCCTTTAAGTCTAAAGAAGTTTTCTGTACCAATTGCCTGAACCTAGGTTACGGTAGTACCACAAGATAACGTGTTTGTCCACCAAGATTTGTAGTGGACTAAACAAGCTTCCATAGTATTAGGAAAGTCGCTGCTCAGAAAAAGTGTACCCTTCCTAGTGAAAGCCGGACGAAAACAACTGATCTAATGTAACCGAACCTCTGACAAAGAAAAAGTCACAACCAAAGCCCACCAAGCCAAGATGCAACACGCCCGCTACGACAGCTTCTGCATTGGGAGATGGACAAGTCATTTGTGAGAATGATACCGTAAATCTCATATTTAACGCCCTGCTCACTCTTAAAATGGTCTTAGTACCAAATCGTCGAGTTAAGGCCTTCCCCTTAAATCTGTTTTTTTTTACCACAAAATTGACGTAAAAGCTTACGACATTAAAATTATATCCAAAGCAATTCTCGATAACCATTTCCATTACCATTTTCCAACAGTTTGCGTTTGGACTGAAAATCAATCTCCCCTGGGTGTAAAATAGTTGCTTTCTCTGCCAATCTGATACCAATAATTTTCACGCCAATTACAATCCAGGCAATTTCCATGCCAAACCGTTCCCGATAATCAAGCTTATTATTTATTTTTTACAAGAAAACGTCCTAAAGCAATGATGATTTGAACATGAAGGCATATTGTTAGAAGCATATATCAGTTACTACAACTGTCCAGAGCGCATGTAATGTGCAACAGTGGTGAATTTGCTGCTACTAGCACAGATTACTTGCTGCAAGTCGCATGATAAACGCCCATGTGTCTACGCCAAAGCAGTTAATTTAGAAAAAACTTGGGGTTGGGCATTAATAAAACTTTACCCATTTTCTAATCTACCTTCTGTCTATACCACGCGCCAAGGCTGTTTGCCGTGACACGCGCATCATGTGACTGGGTTAGTTCACTCAGACGATCAAAGCGCCGCTATTCTCGTTCATCAGTGGCTGACTCACGATGACATCACGGCAAACTGCCTTGGCTCGTGGTATAGGGAGCGTGTTTACTTCAGCATGGAAAAGTCGGCGATAATGTCCTCATTCACATCCATGGTTGGATTCGGTCTAGCGATAATGCTATGACTTTATTCTCATTTACTCAAAAAATTTAGTATTAGATCGTCGCTCCTCCAGCATAATTCCGACTTAACTTAATTTCTAACCACAGAAACCTTTGAAACTACAGCATAGAGGGGATTGCATGCTGAAACGCAGCATGCACTGCCATTTTTTTGGAAGTCGGTGGGAAGTTTGTATTCTTTTCCTTCCAGGAGAGAGTGACTCACACCGGAAGCTGGCGTAGATAATTGTTCTGGAGGGATAATTCGCCAACTTCACACCAACTTATGGAAAAAAGCGTCACAAATGCACAGTAGCCTACTATCGTTCCTGACCATGAATCTTGTTGGATAAAAATTTGATTTCATTAAATGCATGAAGCTGCTAGTTAATGTTGCAGCAGAAAAATTATGATTTAACTCTACTATTGCACGATTTTGATCATAAAGCATTTTAGTAGGGTGGGCGTTAGCTTCGCTTGAGCGTTTAGCATGTGATTTTCGGTAATAATTTGATTCATTTTTTACAACTAACGTTATAATTATAGGTAAAAGGGAATTCATGTTATTTGTTACCTGGTTTTACCAGTTAAGTTTCATGGATCTAGCAGGGTTGGCAATGATTTAATCAAATGATTTAATCAATGATTAAATCATTGATTAAATCATCAATAAAAATCATTGATTTAAATCATTTTAAAATTAAATTTGAAATTAATGCAAAACTACCAGAAATATGCAAAATAAGATAAGCACAAAAGTTTCCAGCAAGCTCTAACACTAGCTCATTATTTGGTTAAGGTTATAACTCCATCTGTTATGGGTAAAGACTTACGGAAGAGGGTACGACTCTGGGATCGATTAATTGGGCTATGAAAATTATCCCAAATATAGTTCCAATGCTCATTAAATATAAAGCCAAATATTCTGTCAATATTATGTTCATCCAAAACGTTGTCAGTTCGGTCTTGCCACTCGAATGGTGGACTTCACAAAGTGGACCAGGAGGTGATTGATGCCGCAGAACAGTTACACACTGCAATTGGCTCCACTGCACACGTGGAAAGAGTATTTTCATAGTTTGGACTAGTGCAGTGCAAATTTCAAAATCGTTTAGGCTTAGGCAAATCTGCCAATTTAGCGTTTTTGTTTAAATCTAAGAATCAAAAACGTTACAGGAAATTAAGCAAAAATATTTTTGACTAATAGCAATTAGGCTAGCAAATGACAAGATCCAATTAATCGTGAAAAATTGAATATATTTTGAGTAGGAAAGCCAACCAAGTTTCCATAATTGAAGCTACGTTGAGCATGAAACACAGACTAGTAAGTTGTCATTTAGGTTAGTTAATTATTGTAGCAGCTGCTTCGAGTATGATACAATAGCCAACTAGACTACTACTAAATTCTTGTAATTAGCCTACTGTTGAATCTATCTTGAGTATGAAACAACAGCCTACTAAGTTGCTATAACTACTGGTGAAGCTTTTTTGAATATGCAATTGTAGCGTACTACAGTGTACTACTAAAATAATTTTGAAGTTATTTTTGTATACGCAGTGTCCCACAACTCAAGTTTTGGAAAAAACATTGATTAAATCAAAAAAATCGATTATTTGGAATTTTTGCAAAAATCATGATTTTTCTCCAACCCAGGGATCTAGTGATCTGTCTCCTCATGCCCTCTTCATCGAGACCATCAGCGGAAATGACTATTGGATCCACGTTCATAAAAATATGGGTAAAACTACCTTTTACGTAGTACCATATGAAAAATAAATCTAATAATCATCCATTCACAGGAAGCTACATAGGATATAAACCAGCAGGATTGGTAGAAGAAAACTCACAGAAGAGTAAGCGCAGTAAACATTTCTTTCTTTTTAATACTTCGACTTTTTTTCTGCGTGTCGATGTTTAGAGGCGTAATGCAGTGAAATTGCAAAAATCTTGCAAAATATTTGAGAAATTTGACATTTCGGTCATCGTACTTTGGTTTGAAGATTGTAAATTGAAGCTTCGTTTATGCTCAACCAAATAGTTCAAATTGTCCACTGCAACTTTTCGGTGCTCTTGTCGTGTCCTTCCATGTTCTTCAGGCTAGAAAACTGGAAGTCCAGACTGCACAATTTTGTTGACGATACCTGCAGTCTTCTGGACTCGCCAGGTGGAAGAATGTGACAAGAGTCGAAAATTTGCAAGTAGTGGACAATTACTTGAACTATTGGGTTGAGTGTAAACGAAACTTCAATCTTGTAAGATAGTTGTATGTCAATATGGAAGAGAGCTGACCAACCAATCATCGGATCAGTAACTTTTGTCTGCTGACGATATTGGCTTCATTAGCTGCTGCAAAAGTTTTTTTTTTTACAATTTTGCAATGCAGTATTGTACTCAAGTTTCATTATCTTGACAAACACTTTCCAGTGATGGAAAGCTGAAAGTTATTTAGTGAACACCTGAACGGAAAACAATTGGCTAACTGCATATTAAAGCTGATTATCTCAGAAAATTTTCCTTCTGGATCCATTCAAAATATAAGAATACTGGTTTAAGTAAACATTCAAAAATCAAAACTAATGCAGCTTAGAACTGTTTTTAAATGATAGTGTTAATTTGACCATAACTGATAACAACTATTTTTAGTTTTGATTTAAGGGTTACATTTCTGTATCAAGAACTTTGGTAAAAAAAAAAAAACTTGAGTACAATATATCGGATCAGCACGAAATTCGGCAAAACTGATGCCTAAAAGCATCCGATAACATTGTCGTATGTTGTGCAACCTTCAAATTAAAAAAAAAAAAAAAGTTTAAGTAATCTAAAGTGACTACTTAGTTTAAAGTCTAGTGGTGGCAACAATTTTTACCGAGAGCAAATGAAGATGGAACAGGCGGCCACGTCGGATCGCCTACTCCATCTTCATTTGCTCCTGTTTTTACTAATTAGTCAAAATAGTGCTCCTCGGGTACACAAATCTCAAAAAATCAACTTGGGATGATATTTTTTTTAAATCGAACGATCGTTTTTACTTTGGAGGTGATCTTGCGTTCACAAAATATTTTTTTAAACAATGTAAACTGTTTATTATTTATTAAACAACTTCTTAATGCTTAATGTGTTGAGCTACCTTTGGCCAATAACACTCGGGAGATTTTAAATGGGTGTATTGAAACATCAAAATTTATAAGAAATTAAGAAAATGTGCAGAGTTTGTCTAAACCTGAAAAATTATTTGGTACAGAGTTTTTTTAGGTTCAAGCTTTGTTTGCCAACACCCCCATTCAGGCATTTTTTTTTATCAAATTGAAACGAGCTCCAAGTTCCCGAGTGGCAGCAAGCTTCTGTCTGCCACCATTACGTCTGTCCCAATCCACCTTTTTTTTTTTATATCAAATATAACAGTACCTAAGTTTCAAAATGGTAGAAACCATTTGTCTGCCACCAGGGGCAGATTTAACGGGCTTTGGTGGTGGGGGTATTTGGCCCATTGACATTTGAGCCATTAGAAAGTTAGAAAAACCTTTAAAACGGTGTACTGAAACATTAAATCAGCCAAGAACTGAAAATATGTTCAGTTCGGTTTGGCCGTGTTTATCAAAAATAAAATTCACCGGCCAAATTGGCCTTTAGCAAAAATCTTTTAATCGGCAACCTACCCAATTTAATCGCCAATTGGCGAGTGAGTGGTGGATTTCTGCACGTATAGTCTTGTGCAAATAATCCTGTAAGCAGGAAGCATTCGAATATCAAATTTAAACAGAAGCTAATAATACGGATGGCAGCATTCTCTGCTAACATCATCTTACAGACTTTTCCGTGAAGTTTAAACAGCACACAATAATCCGGGTAACAGGCATAATTTTTCTGTTTACACTGAATCCAATGACCCGGGTGGTAGCAAGCAATTTTCTGCTATCGTACCTTCCCCCCCCCCCCCCCTACAGACTTTTTGGCAAGTTGAAAGCGATTCTGGGTGGCAGGAAGCATCTTTAAATTAAGCATAGTTAAATTTAAACAAAATCCATTACTTCGGGTGGCATGAAGCAATTTTCTGCTAACATCCCTTACAGACTATTTTTTTCCCAAGTTTAAACAGTATCCGGGTGGCAGGAAGCAATTTTCTACTTACATCCCTTACAGAAGTTTTTTTTCTGTCAAGATTAAACAGAATCCAATTATCCGGGTGGTAGGAAGCAATTTTCTGCTAACATTCCTTACAGACTATTTCTTTGTCAACTTTAACAAAATCCAATGAACCCGCGCAGTAGGAAGCAATTATCTGATAACAGCCTCATTACAGACTTTTTTTTCAAGTTTAAACAGAATCCGGGTGGCAGGAAGCAATTTTCTTCTACCAGAATCCAATA
>JAHWFP010151399.1:0-22065 GCA_023313725.1 Lithobius niger | reverse complement strand
AACCCACAAATTATTTTTATTTTCAAGTTTAAACAGAATACAATAATCTCGGGTGGCAGGAAGGATTTTTCTATCAATTTCACTTACAGACGTTTTTTTTTGTCAAGTTTAAACAGAATCAAAAGATCCGGGTGTGGTAGCAAGCAATTTTCTGTTTTTCTCCCCCCCCCCCCCCAAAAAAAAAAACATCCAATAGCGTGCAATTTTCTGCCCATCCCTAGACTTTTTTTGTTAAGTGTAAACAGAATCAAAAAATTGCACCCCGGGTGGTAGAAGACAAGGTCTCCGTCTCCTACCCCCCTCCCCTTCCCCCTGCAACAGCCTAACAGAGCAATAATTATGATCCCCGGGTGGCAGGAGACTACAGGTCTCCTACCACCCTCCCCTTCCCCCTGCAACAGCCTAACAGAGCAATAATTATGATCCCCGGGTGGCAGGAGACTCCAGGCTCCTACCACCCCCTCCCCCTTGCAACAGCCATTCAGAGTGCAAGTTTGCTAACCCGGGTGGCAGGAGACTCCAGGTTCCTACCACGCGGGGGTGGCAGGAGACGCGGCATTATTTTTATTAGCATCTCCAACCAAACTCCGACCGTAGCTACCAATCCGAATGCAAACAACTAGCTTTTCCTTCAATTAAGTTCATATCGTACAACGAGATATTCATTCCCAAAGCCATTGTTTATTCTGAGCAATAACTTCCCCCCCCCCCTTTCCTTCGATAGTTGCGATGCATAACATCGTAGTTTAAAAAGACAGGCAAATTCACTTTATGAGTTCAAAACTCCTTGCATGTCCTTTAACAAGGCCTCATTGTTCCCAGCTGCTCTTCACTCAAACCCTATGCTTAGCCGACCTCTCCTCCCACTTTACAATTGTTCTCCTGGCCCTCAGCCAATCAGAGATGCCTAGCATCCTCGTGAGTCCGCACTTTTGCAACTAAAATCCTCTGCTCCAGCATAAAAAGCCCCAGTTGCCCTCCCTCCACAGCACAGCTCAGGAATCTCAAATCTAGAGGTAGCTACGCCGGTCGGGAGTGGAGATGTCACGGTCCAATTGTTGCCATGTCGGGCAAAGGTAGTGGATCGTATGTAACTTAGTTTAACTTAAAAGTTTATTTTTTGGACTCTTAAATTCAAAATTTATAGTTTAAATTAAATTAAATGTAGGACTTCATGGAGCGTACATCCCTTTTCTAATGTGTTCCGGTGGGGACGGTTTGATCTTTTGGGTGTTCCCTTTTGAAACAAAACTGTAAGGTCTACTTTTGTACGTCAGCTGAGGCTGTTTATAATTTAGAGGGCTCTTTGCTAAATCCCCTTGCCTAAACCACTGTTTCTATTTGAAATTGTAAAAAGAACTAAATCCAAGTTCAAGTGTAAGAATTTAATGAAAAATTCAAAGTTGCTTTTAAACCAAAGCTAAGTTGTGTGTATAATAACCTAATGTAAAGTGAAATCTTTATTATGTTCGTTTAAAATAAAAACCCGGAGTTTTAAACGCCAACTTGAGTTATTAGTTTGATATTTGCTAGAAGTTAACTTTAAGACAATTCTCTTCAAATTAACTTGGCTAGCTTTTTCCCACTTTGGTGGCAGCGTTACCCGCTTGTTATTGCTAGTCAGGTTTTAATATTAGGACATCGATGATCCATTCCCTATGCTGTTAATCTAAAAAGTACTCAAAGTCAACCCAGAGTGATAATAAGCAAGATCGAGTTACACCAGCGCCGGCGATGTTACAAGCACCTCAGCCGTCGTAGCATCCGCCGTTACATTTCTTCCCCTCCTTTGGTGGGACTACCAAAGGGCATGAACCTCTTGACACTCTCCACCATTTCTCCAGTGAGAGTAGTTTCTGAAAAGTACTCCCTGCTCAGTTCTTGTTCTTGTCAATATGTTTAAGTGTAGCTTCAACACTTATTTCTCTGCCTTTTAAATGGCAGAGTGGAACTGCGAAGTGTAGCATACATGCCAGCTAGATTGCGGAATGTTGGCAGGTTTGTTGCACTTTAGAGTTATTTTTGGCATTGTTGTGCTTGAATTTGCGGTAAATCCATCAGTGATAATGGAAAAAATTACACTTTTCCGAATTTATTGAATTAACACCCACCACTGTACATTTGGGAATCTGAAATAGTTAAGGAATTGTAATGAAACATACATTGTGCTGCTGATAACCAAGGGAATTAAAAAAAAACGGAAAACTCAAACATCACTCCCTCCTTGAAGCTAACAATCTTTTTCAGTGTAATTCAGCGAAAAAAATAACTTTTGATCATCACATTTTAACCCCAACCGAAAAGAAACAATCGGAAAAACAAAAGGATTCCGTTATTCCCTCTAATGACACATATTTGCATCATTTGAAAAGAATGCTTGGAGAATTCCCTTCAACATGGAGACCGAAAATGCCGCTTATACTAGTTATGGGAAGCTCAAATTTGATACCTCAAATCGTTGTAATAAGAGGAAGCTGTTTATACAAAACGAAACACTACAGCAGACAAAACGTTTATACCACAACATTAGCAGGTCTTCGTGTAACATTTTCGGAATTCCCCTTTACTATAGTAACCAAAACTCTTAGTATCATGATATATAATAAAAATAACCTCGAACATAGTTCTGCTATGAACATTCAATATGTTACATCGATTTGTGGGCCCCAAACGAAAAGACAAAATGCTCCAGCGATACAAAACCATGACTCTTACGAAAATACCATCACTCTTGCTGAGAATGTGAAAACTAATGGTACTGGTGTTGTAAAAGAAAAGTTAAAGTTCGTTGTACACGAACTCTGCTCATGGGCTAAAGCAGCCTTACTCGAAAATTCGATTCTGATTTTAAAATGTGAAAACTGCACCAGTTTTAGACCGATTTTGACATTCACGTATATCAAATTAACTGCTTCAATGAGAGCTTCCAGTGGTACGGAAAAGTCATGTGCCTTTTTTTTTATTTATGTTCTTATACAAAAGTGCAAATGTCAATCCGCTTCACCTGTAAGAGGCCCAAAGTTCGTTTCCTAGTTATTTGGGCAAGCGTTGAGTAGTTCCGTCAATGTCTAGTATGGACTGGGGCCTTTTTCTATTTCTAAATTTAGAACTAAATCATTACGTAATTGTTGGGAACTGTAATCTACCATACCCTAGGATCTAGCCATAATACTGTCCAACACTCATCGAGCCCAATCAACTCTTTATATGCTCCTGATAACACTGGGTGTTATTAATTAATTAGTTTCATAAAAACAAACTAAATTAAGAAACTTGCCAATATTACGGAAATCCATTCGTGGACAACTTCACATGTTTGTATCAACGCACGTTGTGAAAGAAACCTAACTTCCCCTCCATCAGCTTTCTGAAAACCATTGAAAAGCATACGGTCACGTAACAATCTTTAAGTAAATTTAGTAATGAAAAACATTATTTTGTTGATTAGGAATTAGGATGTAATGTTTTTAAACATTACCAGCACCGTGTGAGTCCAAGTGCTTAATGTGGCACAGCCTTCTTTTATTGCGTTATATGCCATAAACCTGACATCAGAAGCTACCAGATCTTCACCAGTAGCCTGAAAATTGGACGGAAAATGTCGATTTACAACAAATAAGGGACCGTTTATTATTTATCAACGGGGGTGGGCTGGAGAAAATGAGGGAGGGAGGGGTACGAAAATTTGTATATGAAGAGGGGGGGGGCTACATTTTTTTTGAGGTGTTATCAGGAGGGGAGTTGGGGTTAACAAAAGAAGCTGCGAGAAAGGAAGTGCACAGCAAGTTATCGAATGTTAATGTAATAAATAGCTCAGCGCAACCCACAACGTATTAAAGTAGGCCTAGTACCTTTCGTACACTCATTTCATGAAAATGAAAATTTTAATAGAAATTTTTTTTTGGGGGGGCAAAAATTTTTCTCAACCCCAATAGAGGCAATTGATGACGACAATTCGCCAGCCCACCGCCGTTGATAAATAATGGACGGTCCCTAAATGGTAACAAATGAAAATGATAACAATTTTTTTCCGAATATGTAGTTTTTTTCAAGCCGCCTTCGTTTTATGTGCAGAGATTATGGCCAAACTTATACAAGCTATAGTTCATCACACATATTTGTATTATTGTATTAACTTGCCAAGACGACGTTGGTCCATCTTTCCACTAGAACGCAAGCTCCTTTCAATCCATTACATGCCACTGTGCGAAGTTCAGAAACAGTGGCTGGTAAATATTCGTCACTCTTCTAAAACAAGCAGTAGTTCACACCAATTAACAAACATTGAAAGCCATTTTCAACAAATGAACATATTGTACAAACCTACCAGTATAACATGGGTCCAATTTTGTACCATGGTACATGACTGTTTCAGCATACGACAAGCTATGGACCGGATATTAGGGATAGGATCAGGGGAGTCTCGGCGACCCATCTGTGTACCACATTGACAAAGTTCATAAAACAAAATAATAACAGCTGAACCAGCAGCATTTAATGGTCTGGACTCACCAAAATTAAGATGGAACAGTTCAGCACCATTTCGTTTGCTTCTTTCAGTGCATGACAAGCTAAATCTGCGATAATCTTAAGATTCGAGTTTTTGTCCACAATCTATAAAACATACCAGTATTATTAGTAGGTAACGACTTTTTGTAAAAATCGCCTATTTCAGCTGAAAGTTGTCGAAGTAATAATCCGTGTTAGGGAAAATTGTATAAAATACAAATCTATTAACCACATGACTGTAGATGACAAAGCTGCCTATCGATCAAAAGCATCTACATACCTTTATTATCTGAGTCCATCCACGGACCATATCACAAGTTTCTTTCATAGCTTCACAGGCTAGAGTCCTAATATCGGTGGCAACTGATTCTTGCAGTCCAACCTTAACAGAAAAATGAAAACGAACAATCTTGAGCTGTAAGCAATCAAATGCACAACTGATGGTTATAGTGACTTATCTTAAAGTGACAGCAGCAGCTTACTTTAACTAGAAACAAGATAGGTGCACTTGTACATGTTAACCAAATTGGAGTAGTCATAGTTAGTAACCGTAAAAGTTATACAGCACACCATTCATACGGCACTTGGTTTTAAGGAAATATTGCTTTTAAAGAACAGATTGCAAACAACCATTCGAACAGATTTGGTGCTATTCACTTCTGGATATAAAGTACCTTTTCCACTGTCCCTTGAGGTTCTATGTAAGCGGTATTGACAGTATTTAACTGCTTCAGATAGCAAATAAGCAAATCTGAAGTTTTTAAAGAGCATGAAGGCAGTTTGAGAAATTTTTTTTATTGGAAAACACGCGGTGAATTTTTCAGCATTGGTGGACGGAAAAATACTTAGCTGCAGGAACTGACTGTGCCTACAAATTTGAAATTTTAAGGTAGCCTATAGGCAACTTTAGCTGTGAAGACAGCAAGTTTTGGGAGGAAATGGCCATACGAATTCTTCAACAGTGGAAGTAGAAAAATACTTTTAGCTGTAGAAATACACTGCGCCAACAAATTTGAAGTTTTTAGGGAGCATGCAGGCAACTTTAACTGTGAAGACAGAGTTTTGAGAGGAAATGACCAGGCGAAAAAAATACTTTCAGCTGTAGTAAAGACTGTACTAACAAATTTGGTAGAGTGTTATTAGTAGCCGAAGGTAACAAGCTCAAATAGTACATTTTACAAATAGTAAATTGAGTTAAACTAAAGTAGTACATCAATTCTTCCGTCTGTACTACAGAGGTTTAAACTTGTAGTTATGAAGTAACAGTAAATAATTTAGATCCAATCAGCTGAGCAAACCTTGATTATAGACATGTAATTCTTACTAGTCTCAGCTTTTGTGGTAACTATATGCCATTCACAGACCCTCGTGGCAGAATCATAAACTCATCTGACAGACACTATTTAGTATAGCTGCCCAAACCTAAAGAAAAGTCTCCTAAGACCCTGCCGGCCTCTTTATTAGGTAGGACAAAAATTGTTTTAGACATTGCTTACCAAGATGACATTAGTCCAGCTCTGCACCACACCACAGGCATCTTTTAGACTATTACAACCCAAAGCTCGTATATCAGCAACTGCAGGACTTGTACAATGCAACTGGAACAAAAAAATATGTTAAACCAATTAATTCGGTTTTTCCTATATCAAAAATATTACACACAACACGACTTTTATTATGTGAAGCGTGCCGACTTAGAGAAATAAATGAGACATTCTCAAAGTATCAGTTGGTTATTGGGCAGCATCAAATATGAGACTGCCCTAGAGGATACAAATTAGTCGCTACCAGGACATGGTGCTAATCAGGACATGACACTCTAGGGATAGGTGCAAGGTGCACCTGACAACAAACACTACCTAAGTAATTAAGTAGAGGAACATAAATACAATCTAAAGGCTATTTACAAAGTTCCTACTACGAGAGTAGTATACTTATCAAATTCAAGTAATGATATCCCTAACCACATATACATATGCAAACCGATAATTCCACAATTTATCTACCCCAATTCCATTAATAAAAACTCTATCCTTTTCCTCAAAAAATCCTAGATTAGTCCAAAAAATACACAGCACAGAACATTCATTTTTACTTAGTTTTCATTCTTTAACCGGAAAAAGAAATCATCAAAGAAAGCACTATACAAATTATTAACCTTTTTTTTTTATGAAGGGCTTTTTATTTTTTTCCTTCAAACTAACTAACAACTATAAAAATGTCTAGCCCATTAAAACACTGGGACCAGGAAAAAGCAACTACAGCAACTGAATTGCCCTTACATTTCCAACTCTCTCACGAGAGGACAAAAACTGCAAAACCTAACCCAAGAGCAGAAAAAAACGTGGCTGCACAAAAACCAAAACATGTGTAACATGCCCAAAATCTTTCATTAAATTAAACGAATGGGCTTCTTGGAACAATAGAACATTTCCTAACGACTCACTCGTACCCCCTCACCTGCGTAATTGGAGCAGGAAACCATGTTCAAAGGCAAGCTACCCGCCGAAATCAACACCATTTGGGGAATGGCAGCTCGAACAGAGGAAGAACGAAGCGGAAGTGGAGGAGAACAAGGTAGTGTAATAAAAAGGGAAAGTCACTCAGAGCCACAGGAAGAGAAAGGTCCTCTGGGGCATGGGTGACATCCTTAGGTGTGGGCATAAGTGGCTTTGTTGGCAAGGCCATTGCCATGGGTGAGAGAAATGTAGCAGAGTACCTTGGAGGCCGGTGTGTCACATCACAATGCTATGAGAACACTGGGTTCTTGTGCCACTGCGCACCATTGGCATGCGACTGCAATTGAACATTATCTTGCTCATTACTATTCACGGCATGGCTCTTTTTCAGAGCTGCAAATGAATTTTTGTAGTCCTCACTTGTTCGCAACAAAAACACGATAATCATAATCATTTGGTTTAGCAGTTATTCTTCCAGGAACCCAACTTTGAGTTGCGCCGGGTCGGTTTTCGGTCCAGTATACTTAAGTCTCCGACCTGAAAGGTACGTTCATGCTTAATGCAAGTTTACTTAAGCTGTTGCCTTGATTTTTAGAAGTCGTTTTCAACAGATGGAAACATTAACAATAATTTTGTTTGCACTTATCGTTTCAGAAACGCCTTCGACGGTGTAATTTGTGTCGTCGAATGGAGAATTTGACTAGTTTAGATGAAGAAATTAACTATCACTATTTTTATATTTAACCCTTGTGATAAACTTGCTTTAATGCCATCTTTCAGGGAGCGAACAACGTTTTCAGCTGCTCATTTTTTAGGGGCTCTTAAGTAACTGATGACGTGTAATGTCCTTGGCATGGACACACCTAAGCCCAGCGTGGGCATCAATGGTAATAACTGAAACGGACTACCAGAGTGTAGGCTACAGCTGATAAGACAACTGGTTTCCTGTTTACTCCTCCTTAAATATTAATACAACAGGAAGTCATGTGATACAATAAATACTATATACATTAAATGGGTCAGCCTATTAGGTAATTAAAGGGTTATCTACTCTAGGTAAGGTTAACATATTGACATGAAATTGATGGCGGCCATTGTGGAGCTCACAAGTGACAACTCCACAATACAGAGAGTGGGAAAAAAAACAAAAAAATCTATGCCTAGCTGGAAATAAAATTATGATTATGGAGGCAAGATGTATTTTTTAGTCACTACCTATTTTTAAAGACAGATTCATAAGTTTTCGCTTTAAACACTATTTTTGAAAGCTGTTTACAAAATAAAAAAAAAACAAGATGTAAAAAAAATCGGTTTAGGTAAATTGACATTTTTGGAAAACTGACTGAAAAATTATCAGTTTGAAATTTACTATGGAGTGATTAAATTTTTATTACAATCAAAATAGTTTAATTTGATGATGTTGTTTCACGTAGCCTTTTTGTTGTAATTTTTTCTTTGCAGCAACCAATTCTGCAGCAGAAAACGCTACAGAGCTGCTGTTAGACATCAGTAGATGTGGATTGAGTTAGAATTCACCGGAGTGAGAATTGCGGCACCAAGCAAATTTTTAGTTCCAATGAGTGAAGAATTGTGACATGAAAAGACAAAAATGATGCAAAAAGGATAAAACCATGAAATCAATTTTTCACACAAACAACAATATACACTACATTTTTACCTAATTTTAAAGGTGGACATTTTTAAAATAAACAGAGCCGATTCTCTGCACAAATAACTAAGGACAGAACTTTTTAGCGTTACTCGGTACAGTTTAAAAAGAATTATTGTTTAATTCATGGGCAAAAGGTTTACAAAAAAAACCAAAAAAAAACGGAGAAGTTGTAGCCAACTGGTAATTTTTCAAAAAAAATACAAATTGAGCTTGTCTGAAGCTCTACGCAGTCTCTTTGAACGATGTTGAGCATTTTGAAGTTGAGCAGCAATATCAACCTGTGTTGGTGATAGCCCAACTTTACGTTTATTGGGATTCGGTTTCGCTTTTTTGTTAGCATAACCTGGCTTCGGTGGTGATTGCTTAGCGGATGGTGACGTAACAATCGATGGAGGTTGTGACCTTTCTGGCTTCGAATTTCCTTCGAGAGGGGCGCTGGTACTAGCCAAAGGTGATTGGTTAATTACGTTAGCAGACTAATCCACTTTGTGTGTGTGGGGTGATTTCGCTGGAGATTTCCTGCCACCTGGTGACTTGCGTGGCAAATTCTCAGGCGATTTTTCAAGCTGTTGGATTGGTGGATTTGAGCCCTCGACGATAGAAATCGATTTTCTAGATTGGCCGAGAGATCGATGCTCAGGAACTATGTCAGCGGATCTTGGCTTTTCACGTTTCTTACCGCCAAAAGACATGCGTTTGAAAATAGCTTGATGTTCATTATTATTCACTGAGGATTTACTGCTTTTCACCATCAGAGTAGCTGTTCTGGATATTCCATTTCAGCGGTATGTAACCTTAGTTGTTCGCGATGGTTGCGAATTGTATTACCGTTAGTATCAACGATAGTATAGGATTGATTACTACCTATTTGGTTAACGACACCTACTGACCATAGTTTATCATTAGTAGTACTAACGTCACGATACCAAACCTTATCACCTATTTGATGTTTTCAATTCACGATGGTGGGTGCTCTGTACTTGTTTTAATTGTTTACGGCGAACGGCTGCAATAGAGTCAGGGACCAATAAATCTAGCCGAGACTTTAATTCTTGGTTAAAGTATAATTTTCCGGGTGTTGCTTGCGTGGTAGCGGAGATAGTCATTCGTGCTAATAACAAGTAAGAATTTGTACTCTCTTGAATAGTAGACCCCTGTCGCCGCGCGGCCTTGTAGACTCTCTTGAAATTAAGGACATAGACCTCGGCCAGGCCGTTGGTCCAAGGCGCAAAACTTGGCCCTGTTATGTGCCTAATCCCATTGCATTTTAACCAATTTTGGAATTCTGAGGACATAAATTGAGCAGCATTGTCAGTAACTAAGCTGTCATTAAACCATGTAAAGCTATATGATTGTTTAAAACGTCGATGACTCGCGCGGACGTTGTTGACTTCATTTTACACACAAAAGTAATTTTTGAATGTGCGTCTACTAGAATGAAAAACATGTAATTGTCCGTCGGGCCGAGAAAATCAGCGTGGATACGATTATTCGGCTTAAGTGGATATTCCCACGTGTGCTTTAGCCCAGACGCTTGAGTATCTTTATACTCTTGACAATTTTGGCATGATTTGACTTTATTTTCAATGTCATAGTCAATCTTAGACCACCAGACTTTTTGTCTGGCTAAACTTTTCAATTTAACTATGCGTAAGTGAGCACTGTGTAGATTTGTCTCCGCAAGGCCGTCGGCACCAGGACTCTATACCCCCAATATAGGGTTTCGTTTTCGACCGAGATTTCAGCACAACGTGTGAAGTATGGTAACAGATCGGGAATTTCGCATTTGTCAGGCCAGCCATGGTTCACATAACGATAAAATTTTGAAAGGATTTTATCACGTGTACTTTCAAGAACGAGTGTCTCGTTTAAAACTGGAAGATTAGAAATAGTTTCTAAAACAAGAATGTTATACTGCTCTTCTGCCTTTTCGAATTCCTCGGTATTCGGGAGTGGAAGTCGCGATAATGCGTCTGCCGTTAAATTAAGTTTACCGGGAATGTGTTCGAATTCGTAATCGTAAGCATTAAGCATCACTGCCCAACGCTGAACCCTGGCGGCTGCCATCTGCGGTATTCCTTTTTTAGGGCCAAACTAAAGCCTTCTGATCTGACTGCAGTATGAATCGCTGACCATAAACGTATTCATGAAACTGCTTCACTCCCCAAGCCACGCTGAGAGCTTCCCGATCAAAATGCGAGTAGCCCATTTCGGCTTGAGTTAGCTTACGAGAAGCGAAAACTATTGGCCGAGATTCGCCGTTTTTCATGACATGCATGAGGCACGCGCCGACTCCGTAGGGTGAGCCGTCACAAACGAGTTTGAGCTTTAATTTCGATCGTAATGAACCAGAACTTTTGATTTAAGAAATAATTCTTTTACTTTACTCACGGCTCGGTCACATTCTGCCCCCCAAACCCATTTCACACTTGGGCTTAATAAACGTGTTACTGGTGACAGAATATGAGCGATATTTGGCAGATATTTTGAGTAATGGTTTACAAAACCCAGAAAGCTCTGTAGCTCTTGAATACAAGTTGGGTTAGGAGCGTTTGTGACTGCTTCGATAACCTCAGAGAGTGTATGCAGGCCTTCTGCATTTATCATGTGGCCTAAATATTTTAATTCAGGCCGTAACAGTTTGCCGTAACAGTTTAAAACTTCTCGATCCTAAGTTTGGCTTCTGCAGCTTGTAAAGCATTAACAGTTTGTTTAACGATTCATCATGCTTACTCCCCTTCCCACTCACTAGGATGTCATCGTAAAACGGGAGACATTTGGGGATTTTGCAGGTGACTTGAGTCATTACCCTCTGGAAAATTCCATGGCTGGACGCTAGGCCCTGGGGTATGCGAAGCCATCTAAACAAACCCAAGGGTAATTTTATTGTTAAAGCTTCTTGAGACTCTTTGTCGAGTTCAATTTACAGAAATACATCCTTAAGATCGATAAGGGAAAAAGTGTCACTGCCTGTTAATTCACTAAATAATTCTGCGGCCGTGGGAACCGGATAGTGGTCGACTTCCAGTTGGGGGTTCACGGTGGTTTTATAATCACCTATCACCCGGATTTGGCCATCCGGTTTGTGAACTATGACGATCGGCGTAGACCACTGAGAGGCTTCCACAGGCTCTATAATTCTAAAGCCAACCAATCTACGAATTTCTTGGTTAACCTTTTCTTTGAGTGCTAACGGAACTGGTCTTACCCGACAGAACACAGGCATGGTATCAGGTTTTCAATTAATTTTGGCTTTAAAATTCTTAAACTTACCCATGCCTTCAGAAAATAGCTCCGGGAAACCCTTCACTATTTCGGAAGTGTCAACTGGCATAATGCTAGTTTTAATTTTCTTAACACTTTTCTTAGGCTTCACTTTCGTTTGTAGGTCGTAAAAAGGATGGAAATTAACTCGAAAAATAGAAAGCCAATCCTTTCCCATTAATGCAAGTTTATATAATTTTGAAACTAAAGCATCCAAATGTTCGATTTGATCTTGAACTTCAACCTTCAGACTTACAGTGTAAATCATGTTCTCAATTTATCCTACGTTCTTTCAAAAAACTTTTAAATTCCACAATCACCAGCCCATTATCACTAACTAATGTTTTGCAGAAGCCATACAGGCATACATAGCAAACAAATCCCATGGGATTGTGATAACGGCACTGCTGGTAGTTGTTTTCATTATACAGAGTGGGGCAGAAAGGACGGAACACCCCAGACTATTCCAGCTGATTGATACTAGAGCAATGAAACCTTGCATGGTATGAAGGTGAATAGGGGCCCCACGAATCATGTATTTAGTACTGACCTTGACATAGCCTTTCAAGGTCATCAAACATCTAACTTTTAAACCATGCTTTGTAGAACCTATGTTTAAATTTGAAACTTGTAGACATTGGCAAGGCATGACCAATGCAAAACATTTAACGAAAATCGGATCATTCGTTTACCAGTTATGGGTATTACAAGCAATATGCTGTCGTGCAGCTTGAGTGGCTTCCCTGCCAAACAGTTTGAGAAAAAACGTAATGTGGTTGTCAATAACGGGTAACGTCTTCTAGGGGAAGAGTAAACAAACAGCAGCTACCATGCCAACGACTCCACACATTACATTAGCACGCCAAGGTCAAGAATTGAAAGGGCATACGGTGATAGCTTGTGTGTGGCTTCTCAACGACATTTAATAGGCTACTTTCATTCACGCTGCTGTTCTGTGAAGCCATCCTTGAACTAAAGCCGGACTAGTTTTTTTCTAACCAGCATTGCAACATGTAATTAACTGAGGATAAGCAGAGAAGCCTACGGGCAGCAGTTTCCTATGTTGCTTTAGGATCAGTTGATAAATTGAACAAAAGTCTTAACAAAAATACAAAAGTACCACCCAACACTACTGCTGGAAAACACGCATAGTAACCATTGTACTCCCAATGGTGTTAGCGATAATGACCTTATAGCCTGATGGTAAGGTCATCCATCCGATGACACTAATAACAGACGAAAAAAGGGAGATAACGTTGGTGCATCAGTTACCGACACCTGCACCTGTGCAAATAACAGACCACTGGTTAGCACATACCCTCAGTGTAAAAAGTGTTAAAAATGTCCCCCCCTCCGCTCCAATGCATAATCTTGCACGATGTTCGGTGATAGCGTGAACTGCAGTGAGCTGTTCTGGGCTAATAGCAGCACAAGCTTCGTGAATTCGTTCCTCCAAATTAGCGACATCAGCAGGTTGGGTAAGGTACACTTTCTCCTTTAGGTATTCCCACAGGAAGAAGTCTAGTTGACTGAGGTCAGGGGAATGTGCAGGCCACCCTACCGGTCCACCACGTCCAATCTAACGGCCTGGAAAGGCTTCATCGTGATGTTCCCTCAGAATAGCTGCAAAGTGTGGGGGAGCACCATCATGTTCGTACCTTAGTTGTCGATGTGCTGCAAGTGGTAATTCGTCCACAAACTCTTCCAAAACCCCGTCCAGTATCAATTGTTTGTACCTAACACCATTAAGTGTGCCCTGGTAGAATATTGGGCCAATAATCCGACCACCTATGATCCCACACCAGACATTGACCTGCCAGTTGACTTGGTGATGTGTCTCCCGCAGCCAGTGTGGATTCTCCACGCACCAGTAATGTGTGTTGTGGGTGTTCAACACACCATCCCTGGTGAATTGGGATTCGTCTATCCACAGAATACGGGTGTCCTCGCCATTCCCTACACCCAGTGTCAGCCAGTTACAGAAGTCAAGACGGGCCTGGTAATCACGTTCCTCAAGTGGCAATGAACGTGGTATGGATGAAATCTGTTCGCGTGGAGTATCTTGCCCACAAAACGATGGCTGAACCCACTCTACTGTTCAATGTCATGCGTGCTGGTATGTGGGTGTAGTTGGACGTAAGCTATTACTGCAGCTGAATTGGCTTCATTGGTGGCCTCCCGTCGTCGGCCAGGTGGATGCGTAGGCTGGACTGATCCTGTTTGCTGAACTCTCCGAACAGTACGGAGGATTGTGTTTATGGATGGCTGTACCAGACCAGGATGCCTTTGACCATACATCCGTATGGCAGCTCTTGCATTCCGCTACATTCCCCATACAATAGTAGCATTTCAAGATACTGTTCATTTGTGTATGCAGGGATGGTGGGGGTTGCTAGTCCGTGTTAAGCAGTTGACTCCCTCCAGAGGTAGACCTTTCCTGTTCACTTGGAACTACGTGAATGTATTTATTGAACCAATCACAATTTGCATACAAATGTTTTCACATACTTAACATGCTTATGGTCCGAATTCAGTGTTTTATTTATCGTCATGGATCATCATGGTCTTCTGTACTGTATGTAGTAAATTCCTAATTCATTCTGTAGGTCTGCAGTGCTTAGTTCTCAAATTTGCAAATAAATGACATTGAAGGAATTGTTCAAGGTCACCAAACGACTATGTATTGTAGTACAGTTAGAGGCTGTCCATAAATGGTGTGTCACGAACCTTGCCTGTCTAACCACCACCCTTCCCTTGTCACATTGTGTCACAGCTTCTGCAACCCACCCTCGAAATGAGGTCACAAATTCCTACAACCCCTCTCCCTCAATCGATAAAGGTTGATTGTTTTAGGCGATTTTATCCCTAAAATGCAACATGCAGTTAAATGGTTTGTAGGCTATGTTTTATTGCCAAAGTTTTGCATGAATGTAATTTTGTTCAACAGATCTGTCTTTTGGTTTATTGCGTGGCACTTCTGTATTTTTGTTAAGACTTTTGTTCAATTTATCAACTGATCCTAATGCAACATAGGAAACTGCTGCCCGTTGGCTTCCCTGTTTATCCTCAGTTAGTTACATGTTGCAATGCTGGTCAGAAAAAACTAGTCCGGCTTTAATTCGAGGATGGCTTCACAGAACAGCAGCGTGAATGAAAGTAGCGTATCAAAAGTCGTTGAGAAGCCACCCACAAGCTATCACCGTATGCCCTTTCAATTGTTGACCTTGGCGTTCAAAAGAATGACCCCTTCTTCGGCTAATGTAATGTGTGGAGTCGTGGGCATGGTAGCTGCTGTTTGTTTACTCTTCCCCTAGAAGACGTTACCCGTTATTGACGACCACTTTACGTTTTTTCTCAAACTGTTTGGCAGGGAAGCCACTCAAGCTGCATGACAGCATAATGCTTGTAATACCCATAACTCGTAAACGAATGATCCGATTTTCGTTCCATGTTTTGCATTGGTCATGCCTTGCCAATGTCTACAAGTTTCAAATTTAAACTTAGGTTCTACAAAGCATGGTTTAAAAGTTAGATGTTCGATGACCTTGAAAAACTATGTCAAGTTCAGTGCTAAATACATAATGCGTGGGGCCCCTATTCACCTTCATACCATGCAAGATTTCACTGCTCTAGTATCAATCAGCTGGAATTGCCTGGGGTGTTCTGTCCTTTCTGCCCCACCCTGTATATGCAAACAGGAATTTAAAATGTGCATGTGAATTTAGAAACACATATTTCTGTAAAAGGGCCAGTATGCCAGACCAGATAGAAGCAGGGTGCTTCCACACGTTTGTTCCCTGAAACCCCAGCATCTCTATGAATTTAACAGGGCACACACTTCTTAACCACATTCTTGAGGTCGCTATCTATTCCGGGCCACCAGATGTGAGAGCGAGCAACTGCCTTGATACGAACGATTCCGCAGTGGCATGGATGCAGCTTAAGTACTTGTTGCCTCAGTTTTAACAGGAACAACTAAATGATGTCCCCAAAAGATAGTTTCATCGTCGAGTGTTTTATTTCTTGCTATCTGACAAAATGTAGCTTCAAATCCTCAGTTTCAATTCTGTCAGGCCAACTGTCATTAGCATAGCAAAAGGCTGTTGCTAAGACCTATCCTGTAACGCATGTTTTTTTTGCAATTGGTCTGCCAGAATTGGAAGTGGCTCAATCATCTCTAAATTCATAACGCGTCAACCAGGCAGTAGCCTCTGACGGGGGTTCGTAAGGCGCGGGCATTCGTGATAAATAACCTGCCATGAGATTTCAATTGCCGGGTATGTGCAATGAACCCGTATGTACCCGTTTAAAAACAGTGTTGAATATATGCGGCAGTCATTAATGGGATTGAAACCTTACTCCCAAATACCCACAGCAAAGTTTTTTGATCAGTTTGTAATGAAAACTCCCAGCCACACAAATAGTGGTGGAAGCATTTGATCCCGAACACTATTGATAATGCCTCACGATCAAATTGAGCATGACCAAGTCTGGCTTTGCTTAATGATCGTGAAACGAAAGCTATAGGCCTATCCACCCCATTATACATAGTGTGCAAATTGCACTAGCCAATGCTTACTGGACTTGCATCACAACACAAATGAGTTTGAAAGGTAGTTTAGGGTCATAGTATACCAAGAATTTTGAATTTAGAAACGTAGCCTTAGCATTTTGAACAACTTTTGAACACTCTTTACTCTATCTTGAAGCTGTTTTAGGAGTCAAGGAATTTATTTACAGAAGCCAGTGTGGTTGCCAGATTGGAGACGAATTTGCCATACTGGTTCATAAAACCAAGATATGATTTGAATTCTACGTTTGTTGGTTCAGCAGCTAGTTTAACGGCATCCAAGACTTAGGCTGGTTCGAGACTCCATTTTAATAAATCAAGGACCACGCTAGTGGTCCGCCCACCAAGTTCAATAATTGTCACACTTCATTGTAAGAAAGGCATTGTTTAATTTTTGCATTGTTGTTGCATTGCCACTAGCTTTGGTACTTTAACAGAAACCAGAGCTGAGCGTATTTCACGATGGTGAGGATAAATACCTATGTGGCGAAACAGCTTGAAAATTGTTGAAAATGGGTAGTCTTTGTGCCCTGTCAAGCAATAGTTGTATTTCAATCACGAGTGTATCACTGTCATAAAAGTGCGTGAAGATCGTTAATTTTAGCTGACTACTATATACTGCCTACTGACTGGCTGCTAATTCCGCTCATATAAAATAAATTATGCAACAGATACAAATGAAATTTGGTATTCAACACTCTTTTAACTTTTATGGTTTGACGTTTGGGGAGGCATTAACTAAAAAGATTGCAATAATTTGTAATGCTATTTTTCCGTATGTTGGGAAAATGCCACCGGTGATCAAAATAAGCATTACTCGTTATTAGTGTTAACGAGTAACAATGCAAACGGACTGCCAGAAATAATCGGCAACACATCATTGTCGATAAAATGGATGCGCTACTTGTTTGTAGTAAGGCGCATGGCTTCGGGCCACTAAGCTTTTAATAAATCCACAGCCCGTGCTACTTATTGTTGATGGTTTAATGCAAATCAGCAAACGCTTTAATTTATAGATGATTGACGTACTTACCACAGCAAAACTAAAAAAAAATATTAATATCTCCGTTTGTATTCAATATTTTTCGACCAAACTTGACCAGATAGTAGATAACTGGGCAGTGGCTAAAGTAAGTTGCCACCAAAAAAAACTACAAAAGAAGTGATATCTAAAACAAAACCCACAAGGGTGAAAGAACCCACCAAGTTTCAACCAATCAAACTAGTGACATCAGAGCCAAAATGACTGCCACCAAGTTGCTACATTAGTTGCCAAGCTAATCCCGCAGACTATTTGTTCATACGTTAAATCAAAAAGTTGACCATTGCTACCGATAGTAGCAATGGTCAGGTTTTTGCTTTAACCTTTGATCTAATACTCTGTGGGTTTAGCTTGGCAACTAATGTAGCAACTTGGTTGGCAGCCATTTTGGCTCTGACATCACTACTTTGAATGGCTGAAACTTGGTGGGGTCTTTCACCCTTGTGGGTTTTGTTTTAAATAATCATAAATAAATGTTTAATCACGTAAAAAAGTGATTTGGAGCTGGAAAGGCTAAAAGCTACTTACTCCAGTCCAAACTTAAAAGTACTGATTAGCATCCTATAACAACCAAGAAACTAAAAGCTAAATTTATATACAGCATTCTAGCCTTCAAGTTTTCCAAATTAAAAAAATTTCCTAAAACTGTTAACAGATTTTGCACTGACTGTTTCGTCAGCCAGAAAATTCCATACTTTTTTGTATAGTTTGAATCCCAGATAGTTTATTTTTGATCGGTTGAGTTTACACTTGCTCTTTTTAAGCTTGATGCCGCTTTCCTGCAATGCTTCATACTCTTTAACTAAGGTTTCATCACACACCTGGCCTTTTTCAGCAGCAACTATGTCGTCAAAAAAGGGTGTAGCTCTAGGGATTTCCTAAGCACAAACTCCATATGCTTTCGAAAAAGTGCCAGGTGCACTCGCAATTTTAATAGTGGTACAAGCCCTTACAAGTATTTATTGTTAAAGGGGCGTTATTAGCTCCTTTTGCTAACTTTCTTTGCAGGAATGTGTCATTCAAATCTAATTACAGAGAATGTATCGCAGCCAGCGAGCTTACTAAATAAATATTCCATCCTTGGTACAGGATGGTATTTAATTTCAAGTTGCGGTTTGCCTGAGTAGTCCCCAATGATATGAAGTCGCCATTTGGCTTAAACACAAGAACGACATGGATAGCCCATGAACAGTAATATATAGTTTTAAGAACACCCTCCTGCACAAGCGGTCAATTTCAGCCTCAAATTTCCTGCTTACAGCTAAGGCCACCGGTCGAGCCGTACAGTATTACTGCATCTGGTTTAAGCGTAGTGCTAGACTTGAAGTCCTTAAAGGTACTTAAACCTGGAGAGAACGTTTCAATATTTAAATATTTAACGTTAAATATTTGCTCATCCGATACAAAGTTAACATCATCAGTTAAATCCTCGAAAGCTTCCAAATCATTAATGGCAACAGCATAAAATTGATTAAGATCCAGGTTAAACTTGTGGATCCAGCTACATAGTGCTGCAATTAAGGGAGGTGCAAAGAGTGTAAATCTTCCAGACCCAGGAGGCAAGGGGGCTTAAAATTTAAAGCAGGAGCCAATTTTTTAAATAAAATTTCAATAAAATGTGCCAAAACCATGAAACCAAAATTGTTTAGTTTTACAGGATCCTACCTTTAACCCTTGCTCCCCCCCCCCCTTTGAAAAAGGCTTGCTGCGGTACATAATATCTGAACCAGACATGAACTTGTAATGAAAGCTTATGACCGTTTAAAGTACAATGAACAATCCATTTGTTGCTGTTAACATTAACAATGAGTGAATTAATTTCATCAGATTCAGGGCTAGAAATGTCAGAAATGCTGTGTGTGTTATCCAAATCAGGATTAGATAATTCAACTACTAAATGTACTTTTTTTCGAATACATTTAGAGACTAGCAGACCCGACTTAAATGTCCTGCAGTCCCGCAGGCTGAGCTTATGCTTCCTAAACCTGCACAGCTTTAAACTGAGATGGATTTCCACGACAGAAACATGCTAATTCCTTAGGATTTCGTTTAACATTTAAAAGTCATATAAATTTCACTGCATGCATTTGCGAACACTGAAACTGCGTAACATTATTTTTCGCAAGTTCCTGGCCAAGAGCAAAAGTACAAGCTTTTCCTATGTGACCATAGATAGTTCCAAAGCTGGCATTAAATTGTCGGGATGCATAATCTCACGACGAACCTGTCTCTCAACATGGTTTCCATTTTTGCACCATCACCGGAACCATATTTGCAATGGAGAATAAGCCTGTAATCAACAATAGACTCTTCAACCAATTGCTCTCACCGTTGGAAGCTTACCGCTTACAAAGACAGTTAGGTTTTGGGCAAAGATTATTGGTGAATAAGGTATTTATTTCGTCCATAGTTTTAGTCTTGGGTGCGTTAGGCGCAGATAAGCCACGAAGCAAACCATATGTTTTTCTCGATGCTTGTTAGCTAAAGCATAACCTGTTTATTGGTAGATATTTCATATGCCAAACAATTTAATTCGACCCTCTGAAAGTACACCGGCTAAGTCTCTACTTGGGGGTCGTACTCTTCAAGTTTTTTTATGTGACAGAGCACAGGAGTATTTAAAATAATTTCAGACAGGTCTGCATCATAGTCCTCCCCATGACTTAACTTGAAACTTGATGGCTCAAGTATCAAAGGAGCTTCTACTTTGCCAAGGAATTCCACTTTCAAACCCATCTTTGTTGCACTGAGCACCAATTAGAAGAAGTAGTGTGTTAGCGTTTCTGACCAGGTCCTCCCAGCCGACCCCTAGGTGTCCGGTCAGTGTGGGGGTTGGGTGGGTGTTAGGGATGTGTGTGATGAGTCTGTGTTCAAAATTTGGGGGTCGTAGGTTGCTCGGTCCGGGCGCTAGGTCCCTCTAAGTTAGTATAGGTTTCTGTTAGGCCGGTCCCTGGCGCGTTCATGCGTGTCATGCTCGGTTCGGTGCCTCGCTGGCGGTCTGTATGGGAGAGAAGAATGGATCTTTTTTTTTCTTTCGTTCGTTTGAGAGGTTTCCGGTGGAAGGTTAGGGGGTTTCCGGTGGTTCCTGGTTAGGGGGTTTCCGTTTTTGTGGCTGGCTGCGTCGGGAAGGGCACGCTTTCTTTTTTTTTATCATTAAAAGGGCATTCCTCCTCTTTCTTCATCTGGAATAAAAGGTAATTAGTATTGTAATTTTTTTAATTTAGCATAGCTTCGCTAATATCTGCAGAAAACAGCCAAAGTACGGTTATCTTTCGTTAAATCTGGTAGTCCTGAAAAGGACTGTTTTTTTTTTTAAAGCAGACCTTGAAGATGCTCGCTTCCTTTATCCGTCTAGTCTGGCCTTTTCGTCTTCCGCTCGCCTGCGTCTCCCTCTCTGCCTTGAACGCTGGTTTTCTATCAGCTCCTGGTTTTTTTCAGGGTCTTCACCTAGTGTTCTTCCGTTGTCGGTTATTGCTTCTGGTTGCTCGCCATGCTGCCTCTACGAATGAACTGACTCAGGGCGGAGAAAAAGCGTGCTGTTCAGGCGGCACGTTGCCTAGCAACGTCTCCTCTTCGTAGCAACGACCGCTAGGAGGAGTACAATAGACCAATCCTTAGCAACGCACGCTGCCTCCGCAGATGACTAATTCTCCTCTTTGAATCCGCGTGCAACTGAAATATTATCTTGTATTTTTTTTTATTTATCAAGAATGGATACAGATCTTCGCAAAATGGAGAATAAGAGTGATTTGAGCATTTATTTACTGATTGACAAGATTAAGGAAATTAAATTGAACACTTTAACACATCCAGCTGACGGATACGGACATTTGGACAATTTAAACGTGCGCCTCTATTCGCCCGTCTTCACGGAAGGCGTCGCAATCGCGATCTTCTTTGCTTTGGAACGCGAGATCGAATATTTGTGCACCCAACAAGTGGATATCTGCGGCGCAGTGTACGAACTACCACGCTTGCACGTAGGCTATGGAGATCTTGGCCTGTGCTACAAATATAAAGGATTGACTCTACACGCGAAAGAATGGACGCCTTTGTTAGCATTTTGCACGATTTCGTGAGTAAAACAACGGGGTGGGAGTACAATTTTGTAGTAGTCAGCCGTTTCGAAGATGGCAAGGACTGCATGGATTCTTTTCCGACAGTAACAGAAACGTTGACGAAGAAACAGGTGCGTGCTACCTGTCGTTTGGCATTGGACATAATTTTTGTTTTCGTAGTACAGGATTTGTTAAAAATCAGTTTTTTGCCTAAAACTCGAAAACGGTTCGATGCTTCAGGTGTCGCCCCCTACTAACGAGTGTTACTTTGTAGGAATTCCTCAGAGGCATGTTATTAGCGCACCCACTATTAATTTGAGTTTCAAAAAGGTCAAACCCTCCAGAAAAATAACCGCAAAAGTCCCCTGCTGTTCTGAAATTTAAAATCTGAAATTTTAAAAACTGAACGTTACTCTCTCAGCCAATCGCAGAGTTTAAAAACAAAACAATGAATGTTACTGATGCATTCAGGCCGCTATCCTCACATCCAA
>JAHWFP010151398.1:0-11291 GCA_023313725.1 Lithobius niger | reverse complement strand
TTGCGTAAGAATAAAGGGATGCACGTTAGATGATGGTTACGCAACAATACGAGCATACACGAGTAATGGTTTTTTTTTTGTTAATAACCAAAAAAAAATGCTTCACATTCTGCTGTTTTAGTAATCGCGACCTTCGGGGGTTTCTGCATGACTAAATGTGAACGAAGTCTTGAAAAATTAGGGGAAGTTGCAGGGATAAACAAAACAACTGAAGGGGATGCACTGATTGAGTGAGCGAAGCGAACGAAATCAGCGATTCTTAGTCAGTGTGTGCAAAAATGAGATTGAAGCATCCTAAACAGACGGTGTAACTTATGTATGTTCACAGTCCTATGAAAGTTGTGATATCCACCCAAAACCGGTAGAAAAACCCGCCAAGTTTCCAAAAACGGCCGGCCTTTGAAGGTAGTGATATCATTCCACCAGGGAAAGGCCGCCAATGTTAATCCTATTAGCCAAGTTCATCGAACCGAGTAATACTTTGGATGTTAAATGAAAACTTGAAGATTGCTACCGCTAGTAGCAATCTTCTAGTTTTCATTTAACTTTCGAACTATTAGTATGTGCGATTAACTTGACTAATAGGATTAACCTTGGCACCTTTCCCTGGTGGAATGATATCACTACCTTCAAAGGCCAGCCGTTTTTGGAAACTTGGCGGGTTTTTCTATCAGTTTTGATTTTGGGTGGATTACATTATCAAAATTTAGTTGGGGAGGGGGAGGAGGCGCCACTGAACAAAATTTGATTACTTGTTAAGTTGTTTTTTTCCTGTTCGAAAAACGTGTTCTTATGTTTCAATTTAGTGAAGGCCATGTAACATGATAGAGCATCGATTAAATTACTGCAAGTTACATTATTAAAAATTGAATTGGGGGAGGGGGGGGGGGAGAGGGGCCGGTAAAGAAAAGTCGATTACTTGTCAGCGATTTTTTTTTTCCGAAAAAAATCTTATTCTTAATGTTTCTACAGATGTACATGATAGTCATGTTGATGTAACATGATAGTGCACCCATTAACTTTTTGTTTGCGGCCAATCCCCCCCCCCCTCCCCTTCCCACCCCGCAATAGCCAGTCAGAGCAATCGAACTCAAACCTTAATTATTTTGTATAAGCAAAAATTAAAATTTATAGGATGTGACGCGTTCCAAGCATAGGAGTTGAGTTGAGTTGAGTTTTGAACAACTCGACTCCTATGTTCCAAGCAATGTGTGCATGTGCTGCGTCTAGCTAAGCCGCTAAGCGATCGCGTTAGCTGCTCTTCCACAACTACCATGTAACCACGTTGTACCTAAACCCAAGGTCCGTGTACCCACGGCGCAGTAACTTTAGAGCACTTTTATCTTATCGACTTAACACTCCGTCAACGTAGTGAAATGCTCCTACCTCCATGTACCCTCAGTAATTGTCGTTTTCCCTACAACGTGGGGATCGACACTACCTAAAACAAGAAACGGAAGTGTTCACCTTTTCAAGATGGCTGTGAACCACGAAAGACGGCTCCTATTAAACCAGACCTCTTTCATCACACTTGCACACAGATCGTCACCCATCCGACAACCACGTCATTCCTGGCAAGAACTGTCCAACCGGATGATTTTCCAACATAAATATATATTAAAAAAACCCCTTCAAGCATCTAGCTGAATGCATCAGTCACCACGACACCAGCACTGGCCAGAATCGACTTAGGACATTCTCCAGAATGTCACCCGGTCTTCAAGACCTCCGTACAATCTTACTGAACGATAAAACCTAGTGGTCGACTGAAACCAATTTTTTTCACTTTCGGCCGAAACCGAAACCACTGCCGAAACCAGTGATTTGGTTTCAGCCCAAACCGAAATCACTACCGAAACTGGCAATTCGGTTTCAACCGAAACCACTACCAAAATCGATCAATCATTTTCAGCCGAAACCGAAACTGAAACCAAAACCTAACCTGAAAAGTATCAATTTTAATAATTTGGCAAAAAAGCAGTAATAAAATCATTAAATCATGAATGTGTGGCCTCCAAGCCCCTCCCGCCACCCCTCCAACAAAAATAATGTTTTAGAATTAAAAAAGAACTTGTCAGTCTTACTACAAAACTTCAGGACTTTCGTTTGTATTTTTTTTTTCACTACTCATTTTTTATTTTTTAAATAGTCTTATTTTATTCGTGTCAGGTCAGGGCACGGAAAAGGGCTTTTCATTCAGTAAGTAAGAGGAAAACATAAATAAAGACAATTGCAAGCGTAAATACCCTCCAGTGCAATGAAGCCATATAAATATTTTGAATTTGGATTAAAAAAAAATTGTATTTATATTGATGGGCATGGCAGATGCAAGCATGATCTGTGATGGTACCCCCTGGATGTTGACAACACTAAGCTACAGTCTAGTTGTTTGTAAGGAAATTGGATACTACCAGGAGGTAGAAATGGTTTCGGCTTCACCGAAACTGAAGCATAGGATTCAACCGAAACCGAAACCGGTTCATCGGTTACTGAGCTATTAACTTCATGTCCGAAACCAGAACCGAAACTCGGTCTACCTCTAATAGAACCTACCGTTACCAATTACCGTACCTCATCAAATGCTCGCTGAATTGAATTTCTTTCTCTGAACCCTCAACAGAAGTATAATCTTAGCGACAGAATCTGCCGTTAACAATTAACTACGTGAAAAATCTCACAACTTTCAACACGAAGCCCGAAAAAAAAAACGTTAGTCTATCGAGTGAAGACTCTCATTCAATTCAATTTGTAATTAGAAGATTCACCAATCAATGCTAACTAAAAAAAACTTGTTCAACAACTCAACTATCAATCAAGCCCCACATCAACCATGCACTCGCAACAAACGTCCTAACAAGCGCCGCAACCAACTAATAACATCTAGTGGTGGAATGGGGAACTTCTCTCACCCTTTCGCGCCCTTTTCGTTGCTGGTGACCGGATCACACCGTCGTCCATCACGTTTTCAGCTGCATCGCTCCAAAAATGGCAAAAACTTGCCGTGAAAAACAACAATCGTTACCAGCATTGGAACCAAACCTTTTCTTAAACCACCAGCCGCTCATCCAAGACCCCGGATAATGCAATTTTTCGGGAATTAAATCTAAGAAACAAAGAATTGGGGCCCCCCCCCCCGAACCAAGTTTATGCTGGTCACAGATGCTCTAATTTCTACACCAAGCCTTGCCCTCTCTGCGTTCAAGTCCCTTCTCACCAATGGAAACGGATTCTTCACCATCAAAAAAGAAAATCAAGCCGCCAGAGAAAAGTGCGTCGCCACCAATAACTACACCTTCGATTTCTCTCTTCATGGCATCCACACCACTATCAGCATCTTCTTCATCCCTGATAACGTTTCAAACGGCGTGTTCCGGACCATCTCCTCTTGTCTCCTCTCAAGTCAAGCCAACACTTCGATTACTTGAGCAGCCAACTAAGGCCACGACAGTTTCCTCTGCTCCGGAACCATTAATGCCAATCCTTAGCAACTGGAATCAACAAACATCTGCACCACGAAACCTCTGTGCATAATCCCATCGATTTCTCCATCCCATCATCAAAAGTCTCAAACCCGTCGGCTCAACCACGGAAACGTGCCAAACCACAACCACCTAGGAACACAGCTGCTATCGTACTTGAAAGCTGTGAAACACTTAACGACTCCAGGAGAACTGACTCCTCAGATAACCTTACCTCTTTTCGGCCTGGATTAGCAAATATCAGGTAATTCTGAAACCCAGTCCATACCATCCAAAACTGGACTCATCTTCGCAAACTTGTCCCTCCCCCTACCGAAGGCCAAGGAAGGGTTACACCTTTCGAAAACAAAAACGAACCAACTAAACCACAGCTTATCAAATCATTCCTTCATCATGAACCAAATCCAAAAAGCAACGAAAAAAGATGCTGAAATTCAATGCCGAAAAGCAATAAATTCTCAGCTCCTCCTAGATTCAGCTAAACTCAAAGTGGACCTAGCTCTAGCGATGAAGAATCAAGCAACACCCTTGACAACCACAGACATTTGGTGTTAATTGCATATAAATTTATTTGCCTCACAAAAACCACTTTACCGTTCGGCACCAAGGACGCAACACCCTTCGACGAGATTACTTCTAACTGTGCATCACCCCGATTATGTAGACCCACCGATCAACACCAGCTGGCCGATTCCGTTATCCGATCCATCTTTCGTGCCAGCAACGATTCCATGGGACGACTCCCACGTTCAACCTCTTTTCTGTCGTCACGATCACTTCCATCGTAGGTTCAACCAATCGTAACAGCCTGCCCGCCAGAGAGGTTTGTCGGGTACTCGCTCTGGCAGTTTGACAATGACAAATTATTGAAACCCATGCATCCAGATCTTCTTTCATGTATAGAAAACTGTACCCAATCTTCTCCGCCGTAAACTTTGCCTTTCTCCTTTCGAGAACAATCTCTCTGGTATTAACACCCCCCCCCCCACCCAAGTCCACATTGTTTCTTCTATTTTCAAAATTAATCAAGGGGAGAAAAAAAAAGATAAAATGCATCAACACATTCAACATAGCTGTCAAGTTCCGCCAATCAGTAACAATGAACCTTCCTCCCCCCCGCCTTCCCCTCCTACGGTCTTAAGGGGAACGGAGCAGTACTCCTTGGTTAATAAAAGAAGAAGAAAAAGAGAGAGAAGGGATCACCAAACTGAAAACATCTTGGAAGAAGGCAGCCAAGATCCTGAAATCATCAACTTTATTTCTAAATTTTTCTTCAACAAGATCATCCGGAATTTCAACCTTTCCCGTCTTCAATCACTCAGGACAACCACAATGGTCGAGATTCTCTCATTGATCTCCACCCACAAGATTCATGACAGCCCTCAACTCTCAACCAATAGCTCTTCGCCCTCACCTGGAATTCAGCTTCCTCCATTCATTCAAGATATCCAGCCTTGTTTCGACTCCATCAACCTCCCAGAATTCACCTTCAAGATCTACCACCAAAACCGATAAGGATCCTCATCAAAAAAAGAAAGAGGTAATTCTTTTTCGTCTCTAATCTTAGTTCATGACGAATCCCTTTCCCCTCTGAACGAAACGCCCCTTCTTTTAAACTAAAAGGGGGAAATCAACGGTAATGACATTCTTCAAAGTTCAGAGAGTCTATGACTCCAGGGGACGCCAGCTTTGGAACCTCAGGACATCCTCCAAGAAGGTGCCCGCCACCAATATGACGAGGTCTACAGTGAATGCAAAAATTCACAGGTAATGTATTTTTACACCAGCAACAAGAAACTTATATTTGCCGGCTCCGTCCCCCCCCCTCCCAGTCAGGGCCAGCTGAAATTTATTTCTTTTGCCTAGTAAAAATACATTACCTCATCCCACCCTACTTCCCCTATTGAGTCGAGTCTCCTTCTGACGTATCGAGAGAAAGCAAAGATGATGAGCTTTCGTGGCTCACTCTATAGAAGGAGTGTGCACAACTGCACATGCCCACTGGGTTACCAAGCTGGCCGGATCCAAACAACTTAAATCCTCTAGGATAAACAGCAGGATTATGAGAACACAATGCAAAAATTCACAGGTAATGTATTTTTACTAGGCAAAAGAAACAAATTTCAGCCAGCCCTGGCTGGGGAAGGGGGGGGGGGGGAATTTAAGATTTTTTTGTACTAATCTTGCACCTATTAGCTTCTCAGTTAAATAGACATCAGTTTACAATAAAGTATACACCAGGGCTCCTTGAACTCCCGACCTCCAAACCTGAACAAACATACAAACAACACACAAGGTGCAACAAGGTATCTATCGAGTCAGCAAAGTGGTCTGCTGCATTGGAGGCACAATCCAAAGACCCCGGCTACAGTAATTCCCAGACCCACAATGGCACATGATTTTTTTCGTCATTATTCTGCTCACTTGTCATCCTTAGCTGTTCACAACATTGGCACCACTGAATTTATTCGTTTTAACACTAATATTACCGCTAATTTCGTGACTCATTTCGTGACTCATTTTATAATTCTAGCTCTGACGACAGCTTTTCTGAAGATTCCTTTACCATCCTTCTGGCGAAATGAAAATCAACCTTAGTGAGTTTAATGCTTTGTTAAAATTGGGTTTAAGCAACGTCCAATCTATTTTGCCACATTTACTGAATTTAAGGAATATGTATATGCTGGCAATCTTTATAATAATATCGGAGACCGGCTAAAAGGAAAAGGAAAGCCTAAAGGAAAAACCACTTCTCCCCTCCTCGCTCTCGCATTGAAAATGCACTCTCCCACTCTACGTGCAGCCAAAAAGGAGCAAGGCATGAGTGGTCGATCAATCTGACAAGTCTTCGGGAAGAGTGCCGGGAAAATGTCCTGGGAAATGTGACCGGCCCCGTGCAAAGCACGGGCTTCCTCTAGTTTTGACATAATTGCTGTTACTGAAACATGGTTAAAACCCGTCATTTGGGGGTAAGCTCGTTTCTATGCCAGGTTATTATATTTTTAGAAATGATCGTTTGCATAAGGTGGTGGTGGTGTCGCTGCCTACATTAAAAATGGGATTAAAGCTACCACTTTATTTGTTTCCGTAAATGATAAGGAAGACTTTGAACAACTTTGGCTTAATGTTTGTATTAAAAACAAATTACTTGCGTTGGGGATTGTGTATCGACCTCCTAACATCACGCTTTCATCTCTCCAATCTGTTGAAAATTCTCTTCACACTTTTGCATCTGACATTGACGACGTCATTATAGTTGGCGATTTTAATATTAATTAAAACCTACTATTCCTGGGGGTCAATCCCTACGTAATGTTTGCACCATCTATGACCTTGATCAGTTGGTAACAAAACCTACCTACATTTGTAACAATGCCAGATCTTTGCTTGATCTTGTAATGGTTAGACAAACTGACTGTGTTAAATTTATTGGTCAAGTTATTTAACCTGGTATCAGCCATCATAACTTTGTTTATTTTGCATATGATATTGCAGTTCCTCAAGATAACTTTGTTATGTTTCTACCAGGAATTGGAAAAATCTTGATGTGAACTCTTTCTGTTTTGATCTCTATTGCACCATGGCAGAATGTTTATCAATATCCTAACATCAAAGTTGCTTCACTTAAAGGAACATAAATCCCTGTTGGCTTTCCTGCATGACTCAGTTTTGCGACATTAGTTCAAACGTATGTAAATGTTGCCAACACATTCATATTCTTGTTTTTTTCTTGAGTGCTAGGTGATTTGGTGACATTAACTCTGACCTGTGCAAATGTTGCCAACTGCAATCTCATCGGGTCGCACGATAAACCGGAAGGACTTATGTCCTTTTAATGCTATTATCCTTGGTTTAATTGACAAGTATGCTCCGTTTGTTACTTTTAAAGCTAAAAGGCCTAGTGCTCCCTGGTTAACTGATTCTATTAACTAAATACAGATGCAACCCTATTTACGCTGCCTTTTGGACTTATATGTCAGACTGCCGTGTCAGTCTGACTCAGCAGTAGGATCTTGGCCTTTGGTTCCAAAGGTCCTGTGTTCGATTCTCCGCTCAGGCAGTCCGACATATATGTCCAAAAGGCAACGTAAATAGGTTTGCATCTGTATTTAGTTATTTCTTGTGAGCCTTTGGCTTTCCCGTCTTTGATTCTATTAATTCATTCATGAAAAGAAGAGACAGAGCTAAAGCCTTTTTCAACAAAACTCAAAAACCACTCCATTGGGAAAATTATAAAGATCTGAGGAATAACGCTAAAAAACTTGTACGTAATGTCGAGGTACACCACTTTGATGATCTCGTGAATAAGAGAAAAATTCTAATATGTTTTGGCGCCATTTCAAGCAACTTGGTGTACATGGTACGCACCAGTCTGGTATTGATACTGATTATTCTCCTGATGAAATAATCAGCATTTTATTAACAACCAAAAATCTACTAATTTCGACGAAACAGCTGTCAAAAATAACGTTTCACAGTTTTATGCCTTTAATTCGGATACCAAGTTTTCCCTCTCAACCTATTCTGAGCATGAAATTGGTAACGTCATCCAAAATATTTATAGTAATTAGTGCTGGGCGGTATCGGAAATTTTCGGTACGGTACGGTATCGGTATTCTGAAAAAAATATTCGGTATTTTCGGTATTCCGGTGTCGGTATCAGCCTACCTGGGTAGTTGAAGCATACCCTCGCGCCAAACTGCTACTAAATGATAGAGGGCATACCAGGCTGTTTTCCGATGTCTGATTTCAACATCAGTGCACCTCTACTGCTACTCCACCACTTTGATTGGAATCGGTCTCGGAGATAGGGTTACCGTTTAATCGTTGCTCGGAATAAACACCTCTTAAAACGAAGCCTAAAATGTAGGAATCGACTGAATCTACTTTTACCAAGTCCAGATAATTTACAAAATTGGCTGAATCAGATCCGGATCCTAACCGAATCCCCAAAAAAAAAACCAATTGGTTGGATGTTTGTTTTGTACAGACTAACTGTTCACTCTACCTGAATGATTTAGTCAACTTTAAAGACCCGAGTAAATATTTTTCAAATTGGTCATTGGTTTCCGGCCCCCCCCTATAACTTCTGAACAGTTTATGCTATCGATTTGAATTTAGCTCCATTGGAAAGCTTGTGAACAAAACGCTTCGAATGGTATGTTGGAATGTCCAAATCGGCCAAAAATTGGCGAAGTTATTAAAAAAGCAGCTAGACACTAAAATGTACGGTATTTCGGTATTATACGAATACGGTTGCGGTATTCAAAAAATACCGATAACCGCGGCAAAAATACCGATACCGCCCAGCACTAATACTAAAGCTACTGGCGCAGACAAGATTATTCTAAGATGGTCAGACTTTGCCTCCCTTTTGCAATCCCGACCATTACTCACGTTATCAACTTCTCCATTACCTCTTGTAAACTCCCCGATTTATGGAAACTGGCTGTGATTAATCCAATTTGGAAAGCAAAGGGCTCTAAAAATATTAATAACCGACGTCCTATTAGCATTTTATCTTGTCTGTCCAAAGTTTTCGAACGTGTTGTGGCAAATCAGTTAAAAGATTACCTTCAAGAACTCATTATTCTTAACTTTAATCAGTCTGGTTTCCGAGATAAGCACAGTACTACAACAGCTCTTTTAAAGATTACTAACGATATTTCCAAAGCTATGGTTAAGTCCGAATTTACTTCCCTTGTGTTGCTGGATTTTGCTAAAACATTTGATACGGTTTATCTTTTACTTTCCAAGTTGCATGCAATTGGCGTGGACCAGCTTAGCTTAAGCTGATTTAAGTGCTATCTTTCCGATAGAAAACAATGTGTTCGTTTTAAAAGTCAAACATCTCCTTTTCTCAGTGTTCAGTCTGGTGTTCCACAGGGCTCTATTCTGGGCCCTTTATTGTTTGCTGTTTTCATTAATGACTTGCCTAGCCACATTGTTAATTCTAGCCATCACATGTTCGCTGATGACGCCCAGTTTGGTAAGATATTCTCCCCACTTGAACGTCCGAACTTAACCGTGATCTTTCTAATGTCCATAATTGGTCTACGGCTAATGGAATGGCACTTAAATGCTAATATTTTTAATGCACATTATTGTTGGATCACAGCAGCTTTTTCAAAAATATCCTATTTACGATCTCAGTCATTATAATACTATTTCTGTTAATAATACTACGCTTAAAACTTGCAGTTTTACTAGAAACCTCGGTGTCATCTTCGATCAGTGCCTAACTTGCGAGTCGCATATTCATACACAATGTTGTGCTGCCATGCAAAGGATTAGATTTCTTTCTAAGTTTAAACATTTTCTGAGCATTAGGACCAAAGTTAAACTTTCCTCTGCCTTAGTCATTCCATTGTTGGATTACTGTGATACAGTTTATTTTAACGCCACCAAATCCTACCTCAATCCGGCTCAGAGGATCTAAAATACGTGTATACGTTTCATTTTTAATCTTATAAAGTTCAACGGTGTAAGAGACTATCTTAAAACTATCAAGTGGCTCCCTATGGCTCAGAGGCGTTCTTTGCATCCTCTCACAATTCTTTGCATCCTCTCAGTTATTACAAAGAACCATTTTATTTGTTTACCTTATTTAATTCTGCACTGTCTGATCACAGTTATCCAACAAGATTTAGTCATGGCCGCCCCTTCACTCCCCCTCGCTGTCGCACTATTAAATACCAAACGTTGTTTCTGGTTCAGAGCATGAAATTATGGAATGATTTGCCCGAAGTCATTAAATCTTGTTCTAGTGTTGGAACTTTCAAACCTCAATTATTCCGTCACTTGTTTAATTCATAACTTGGTCACCATCGCTCTTCCACTCTTTTCCTTCCCTTTTTCTTTTTTCCCATGTCTTCCCCTACCCCAACCCCCACTATATCCCATCTTCTTGTTTACTTTAGTTTTTGCTATTGTCTGCTGACATTGTACATAATTACATGGTGGTTCGGGTTAGGTGTTAGAATGGGCCCAGCGCCTAAACCTCGCCCTTTGTGGCACAATCAATTTATATTCCTGAATTTTGTAGATCATACTTTACGTGCTACAATAAAGTTTATTATTATTAAATTTCGTTTCTGTAGCGTAAATATCTCTTTGCCAAATTAGCACCTGTGTAACTTGTTGTTGACAGCTGTGGCTTTAGTGGTTTCCTGTTATATAACATTGTTATTGAGGAAAGCATGTTCATTCTAACTGTCTACCATTACCATAGCACATTTTCATTTCCTGTTTTAAAACTTCCACAACCCACTCGACTCCGCCAACTCCCCGATTATGGAAGATTTGCACTTTAACCCATTTACAAACTTGATACACTTCATACTTAATTATTAATTATTTTATCCTGCACACTTATGCTACATTTAGACACACGCTAGTGTGTCGCCACCAAGTAATAGTAGATCATCCTATTGTAGACATCCGATTGTTAAAAAAGGATTGTTGATGAAAAAAAGCGGCCTCACTAGCAGACTGTCTCTTTTAACTGAAACAAGCTTATACCCGATTCAGCATGCTGGTGTAAATTCCCCACGCGGTAGAAATATGGGTTCTAGGAAAAAACGCCCCCAACAAAACGCCCCCGGGAAAAAACACCCCACAGAAAAAACGCCCCTAGGAAAAATCGCCCCCAGGAAAAAACGCCCCCAGGAAATAATGTCCTTAAGTAAATATTTTTTGGTTCACATCTCCAAGTTCACCCCATTTCGTAACTATATACTTCATTAAGTAGTAACGTTCAAAATTGAGGTGGTTCATGTATACAAGCATTAGTTTGCTTCACATGACATAAGG
>JAHWFP010151397.1:33104-49013 GCA_023313725.1 Lithobius niger | reverse complement strand
CTGACATTTATTTTATTGCGCCTAAGCAATACCGTGGCCGAACTTGCCCTGGGATTTGTCCCTAAATGCGGATCCGCCACGGCCAGCCTGCTCTGCCAGAGACTGGCACCTCCTCTTTGCCTTCAAACGGCTGCCCCAGCTCTCCATCGCGTGGTAGTATTGTACAGCACGGAGTATTTAAAAAGCGACATTTTCGTGGCATAATTGGCTGCGCTCATTTCGGTAACAAGTGCTGACTCATACAAACCACATAAATGGTTAGGATGTCTCACAGAGAGAAGCGAAATCATCTAGAGTTTCATTTTCATCAATGACCTTATAATCTTGAATGATCCTGATTCCCCTCTTACTTTCTCGTCGGGGTCTTGCATGAGTTGGATTGACATCACCATGACAAAGGGTTTGGTTTGCGCTAGGTGGTGAAAGACACTCCCTCTTTCATTGATGATGCAACGATTTCTTTCACCTGTTCCCTTTCCATTGACCCTCCTACTGCCAACAAGAATTCAATGCAAGACGAGCAGATAGGCAAGTCTTTAGGGTCCATCTTCAGAGTGGCGTGAATGGAATCCTTGCCCTGCCCAATGACATTTCTGGGGACAACGAGATTATTGCTAAACATTTCCAATCTCTGTCCGTTGAAGCTTGTGCAAAGTCAACGCCCTTCTCTGGACCCGGATATGGAAAGTGACGCATATTAGGCATCTTTTTGTCGCCGCCATGCTTAAGGTGGCGAGTAGACACAGTTTGTACAACCTGTGTGTTTTTTCTTTCCAAATTATGTGTGGGAAAATTCAGACCAGCCACTTGTTTTTGTTTAAACAAAGTTTTTATTTATCTTTGTTGCAGTTTGGCCAACACTGTATCTATGTGACAGGATGGTGCACTGCTGTTGTTTTTTGTTGGTAATTGTTGATCATGACCTAACTTAGGTTGTCTTTTTTCTTGCTTCTCCCCACCAAATGTGAATTTGTGGAGAGTTAATCTTTTTGCTGCTTTTCCTCTCCACTTTGATGGAGAAATAGACCATTGTATGGACTTTAAGTTTGTGGAAGCACATGCCTGCGAAAATGCTTTGGAGGATTTTACGATTTGTCTCAAGTGTGTACTGTGTGGGTCTGTACGTTAGAGGACTGACAGGGCATGTTGTAATTTAGAAACGTAAGGAATTTGACATTTAAATAAACACTGACTTAGTAAAGCGTCGATGCTGTTTTGAACTAATCCCTGTTTCCTACTGGACGATCCACAGCGAGGTGAATTTTTATAAATGTTTAGAAGCTAGATTGCGGTTGCTAAAAATAATTTACTTCATTCTCGAGGCCTGTAACGCCCATAACCTGCTCTGCCCCAATTTTCTACCTCAGAAAGCCTTGGTAGAACGAGGCACTGTGGAGACAGAAGAGAAATGTTAGACGTGTCAGGAGGAGATATCAGTCCTCCAGGGCTTCTGAACGGCTGGGTTAAGAAATGGAGTACATGAAAGCCAGGCTGGACTATAAATGTGCCATCATGAAGGCTAATATTGAATCTTGGAGGAGATTTTTTGAAGAGGAATCCACTGCAGACCCATTCCGCATGCCATATCAAATCATCGCACACAAGGTTAAAGGTACTGGATTGTTGCGAACCATGAAACGACCAGATGATACATGGACAGGCAATGAAGCTGAAACATCCGAATTTCTCCTTAGCCAGTATATTTCTACTGATGACCCTAGTACTGATTTGGAAGCTCACCGTGATGTCAGAGAGTCATTGCATGAAGAATCATCTTGCGGGTATGATATCTAGAACCGACGATGCAGCAGGACTAGGTGAGTTTCCTTAGAGCTCTTACATATCTTTTTGAGGCTGTTGGGGATTGTTGGCTTTGGATCCTTAATTTGTGTCTGCTTCACTCCATCATTCCGATTTGTTGGAAAGTAGCAAGGGTCGTGTCAATTCCAAAGAAGACGGTAATTACAGATCCATTTGTTTGTTGCCTATAATTTCTAAAATCCTTGACATACTCTGTGGCGATAGGTTAGTACATCACTTGGAAACCAGGAATTTACTCCATAATTTGCAATTTGGATACTAGGCACAGCAGAACTCTGTTAAGGCAGTGAAGAATTATATCGAGCGTGTTGAATTCCTCCATTCTATTGGACACCATTGCCTTGGCATTGCTTTAGACATCAAGAACGCCTTTAACTGTGCCTGGTATCCTAAGATCTATTTGATGCTGAGAGTGAAGAAGACTTCAAAGAATATTTCTGAACTAATTGGTAGTTTCCTCGATGAAAGAAAGGTTACTCTGGGATCCTACACTATGAATACTAATCGTGGCTGCCTGTGTCTTGGCCTCTCTTCTGGCTGCTCATTATGGATAGTTTTACTGGAGACACTAAATGCTTCCCCAGAAGATAATGCACCCAGAAGATAATGCACAGGCATTATCTGATGGCACCATGGCGACAATTGGAGCTTCTGCTTTTGTGAAGATCGCTGCTTTGTGGACTTCAGTGGAGTCAGACCTTAACAAGCAGGCGTTGAAAAATAAGCTTGAGTTCATTCCTCCAAAAACAGCCACAATTTTTCAACCTTCCAATCTTGTCAAACCATCGAATGGGCAAAATCCGAGCTTCCTGAAAAGATCCACCGAGTATGGTCAACAATCCAATGAAAAATATTCGTAGAAACAAATGATTTCATTCAATGGAGTCTGCCTTACCCCAGGTACTAATATCACTTACCTTGGATTACCCTCAATAAAAGATTTAACTGGAATGACCATATTAACTGGAATGACCATATTAACTGGAATGACCATATTATTGGACTCAAGAGAAAATGTGTACCAATGGCTAATCAACTTAGGCTGTTGCATCCATGAGCAGCTTATCTTATACAAGGGCTTCTCTCAACAAACCCTCTACTTGGTGGAGAAATGTATTCGAACCATGGTAAATGCATGGAATTTTTTTTCAAATAATCACAGTAAATTCTTAGTTATCAAGGAGCACACAACAGTTCCTGTTACTCCAATTCTTGTACTATTTGTCGAAATTGTGCTCAAGGCTCTGTCCTAGGACCTCTTTTATTCAGCATTTACATAAACGATATCACGAACTGCATAAAAACATGCGAAATAATACTTTTTGCTGATGGTATTGTTTTGCTGTCCATCCAGTCCGATAAACTAATTATGGAATCTAACCTAAAAGAAGATTTTGATAATTTAAACTATTGGTTTTTGACTAACGATTTATTCATAAATGAAGACAAAACCTGTTCAATTGATATAAGTTCTACACACCGAAAATATTCAAGTACCGATTTATATATTCATACAGAAAACTGTCTAAATTATTCAAACTGTACTTTAACCTGTACCAAGGTGAAGCAAGTTACTGAAAGTAAGTATCTTGGACTTGGGGTCGACAATTTTTGGAAACATGTTCATCACATTAATCTTCTGATCACTAAACTTAGAAAAATGATTCCTTTCTTCTATAAAATTAAATCGCTATTGAATAATAAGAACAAACGAATCGTCTTTGATGCATTGGTTAGCAGTCATCTTAGATATGGTATTGAAGTGTATGGTTTTGCTTCTTCAACCCTTATTGATCGGCTACAAAAGGTACAAAATAAAATTTTAAAGGTTCTTTTCAGAAAACATAACCACTACAAATCTACTAAAGAATTATACAAGGAACACAGAATTTTAAATGTAACTAAATTGAGGAACTATATTATACATAAAAATTACTTTTGCAACGATTTAAAAATTAAAGATGAATTTAAAATGGGTTTCCTTCGCGATAAAACATTAAGGTTCCATATTCCACTAATTAAAAATAATTATGGCTCAAAAACTAAAGATCATTATATTCCAACAATTTTCAATTTAATTCCATCAAAATTACTAGATTTAACTCAGTACACTTCAATCAAACACAAAATAAAAGAATGGCTAATTAACAACTAAGGTATAGTTTTATTTTTTAATTATTGTTTTTTTTTTTTTTTTATGTGTCTGTGATTATTATTATTTTTATATTTTTTACCATACTGTGTGATTTAATTTTGTTGTATAGATTTTTCTTTATCTTGATTGTGAAATTGTCTAAATGTGTAGCCAAACAAGGATTTTTATAGACCTTCGGCAACACTCTTTGAATAAAGGTTATTATTATTATTATTAAAAAAAAAAAAAAAAAAAAAATTCTCACTGCTAATTCAATTTTTTGTGAGAACCACTCAGTTTCTACTGACACCATTGATCAAGTGACCAAAACTCTTACCTAACCCTATTTTCCACAGTTTTTTCCTTTCACACAAGCCTCAAATCGAGCGTCACACATCGGAAACAGATTCTTAACATAGATGAAAAAACAAAATAGAGTGCTGTATTGACAAAATTGGAGGTTCGATTCACCTTTTAGAATCGCACACAGGCTTATGCCGGTTATAAAAAATCAAGAAAATCTGCTGATTATCTACTTTCAACGTTGTTTTGTTTTAATTTCGTGACTTACATGGCATAGCCAAAGCCACAGCTGTGCTGGCTACATGTATGGAAAAATAAAAAAAATAATTCAAAATAACTCTTGTGTCAAATTTGAGGTTTCTGTTGACCTATTAAAATGGTTCACAACCATATTTTTGGCTCGTTCGTTTTAATCTGGGCTTTAGGAGGGAAGGAGAGAAAGCTGGCGCACTTGTCGTCACTAACGCCACCTGTCGATATGAAAGAAATTTTTGGGGTTGTCTGCTCTGCTTAGGAGGGTGATGGCCGTCGGTTTTCAGGGAGTGTGGTGGTGCTTGGGGAGGGGAGGGGGGGGGGGAAAAAGAAATGAATAGGCGTGGGAGGAGGTCAGCAGTTTTAACAAGCAGTAATTAAAAAGTATTTTTTATAATAAATGAAGAACAAAGCAAGCACTAATCTTAAGAAGTAAGGAGAGAAAAATTAACTGCCCCAACTGGGACTCGAGTTTTAGGACTTTTTTTTTTACTTGTGTGTACTTGGTTGTAGAAATCCGTTAAAATGAAACGAAAATTTGATGCAAAAAGAGTTAAAGGATAAAGTTTGTTTTACTAGTGTTGAAAACAAAAATAATAGCTGAAAGAAAAAAAATATACAAGTTAAAGGAATTGAACAAGGGACCTCCACACACGGGTCTATAACTGTAACCACTAGGCTATGCTGACAGACATGGCGAAGAGAGCTTTGGAATAGCCAAAGCTATAGTTCTCTGTTTAAGGAAACTGCTCCGTCGTGTTGTTAAGAGCCGATTCGATAATAAGCAATGAATACTGACTAAAATATCTCACAACTACTTAAGACATTAAGTTTGAAAACCTGCCTTGGTTACCGTAAATAATACAAAAGAAAATACGAGCGCAGAAGTATCACGTTACCTTCCTGTTTTCGTAGATTGCATTTATCTCAGGTGGCAGCTACTTTGGTACTCGTCTTTCTTTAATATTTTTTTGTAACTTTACAGAAATATTTCTTATGTATGCTTATTTAGCTAAGACAGTCATCTTTCTTCTTTTGTTTTAAACCTTTAAAAAAAAAAAGCTGTTAGGTTATTCTTATTTTTAATTCAGTCAGGGCCGGAAGTGTCCACGAGGATGGGTGGACGATTTGTTGCTCCCTTCATAGTCATTAATTATGCTAAATTTCGATGAGACACACAGTAGTCCTAACCATGCTACGTTGCCAAAGTCATGTTTTAAGTGTTTGTGAAACTTTTGAAGAAATACGTCTGGTTTATGAACCAAAACAGCTAATCTCGTAGCTTGCTTTTTTCTTCTTCTTTAAGCTATCCTTAATTTTGTTAATCCTTTTTTTTTTAGTCTTGTGATGGCAACCAACTCCTGTTTTTTAACCAATTTGATTTTTTCTCCCCGTTTTTCCTTTTTTTTTACCGTTTCGCTTCGAGGTTCGATTCACCTTTTAGAATCGCACACAGGGTTATGTCGGTTATGAAAAATCAAGAAAATCTGCTGACTGTCTACTTTCAACGTTGTTTTGTTTTAATTTGGTGACTTACATGGCATAGACAAAGCCACAGCTGTGCTGGCTACATGTATGGAAACACCAAAATAAAATTCAAAATAACTCTTGTGTCAAATTTGAGGTTTCTGTTGACCTTTTAAAATGGCTTACAACCATATTTTGGGCTCGTTCGTTTTAATCTGGGCTTTAAGAGGGATGGAAAGAAAGCTTGCGCACTTGTCACTAACTCCACCTGTCGGAATGAAAGAAATTGTTGGGGTTGTTAAAGGTTGGGGAATCTTCGCCCACCTCTTGCTTCAGCACTGACTACATCTTGTATTGATATAAGGCAGTTCCCGCAGTGACATGCAATATGTCGTCTGTACACTCAGGCTTGTAAACTGGGTGGTTGTAAAACTGAAATCGTACAAATAGTGTTATTTATTACAATCCTGTATTTTTTGTAGTATGATACATTCAGTATTTTTATACAGCAAAATGAAAACAGTTCGGATGAAAACAGGACAGAATAAGACCAAATGCAAACAAAACATCTTTAATTGATTACAGTGTTATTTTTGTGTGCGTTTGTGTACCAACCCCCCTCAGTTAAATATTGGACCAAAGCAATAAATCGGGTCAAGTAAATTCTTATTCCCAAAAGTTTACTGGAAAGACATTTACTGAAAAAAGACAACAGTTTTGGAAATCACCTATTTTCGGTAGCCTAGGATATTCATAATAAGAGCAGTGCTTCTGCTTGTAGAGTAGTTATACATTTCTTATGTCTTATTTTAATTTAATGCGAATTATAAGTTAAATTCTCATGTCCGTTAAACTTGTCTTTTTGGTGTTTCAGTGGTACAGCAAACCTAGTATATAATTAACCCTATAAAAACTAGCCGACATTTCTTCGTCTTAGAGCAAAATAAGCTTTTCCTAACAACTTCAATATAGTCAAGCATAAGAAGTGCGATAATGCAGCATTAAGCGTTGTAAAAGCTTCACAATGTACACAGTACATACAAACAGTTAAGTATACACGCTACATACGACACGTGATCACTGAACAAACAACGTCAGGAACAAGCAAGTTATTTCATAAAATAGATAGCTTCCAAAAATATTGATTTACTTGTGAGATTTAACATAAAAAGAGTTATAAAGTGGAATTTCCACGAACATATCACAACAAGGAAACAGTGTAACACATTGTAAGAGCCATACTATCATTTTATAATGATCTTAATACAGTAATATTGGTTATGAAAATCACATGCTGGGAACAGGATGAACCTAGACCTTGTATTTCAAATGCTAGGTCAAGAACTCCTATGAAATTCAAATTTAGGCTTCATGCCTCACACAATTGAGCCATCTCTATGTATCTACCTATTTGTCTATCTACCTATTCTTAGCTCTCCTTTGATCTGTCAGTCATCCACTTTAAATAATAATAATAAGAAAGATTTATTTACTACCATTAAAGACAATATGACTGAGAGGGATAACAAGTTCTTCCTTAGACTCAGCTTGAAATAAAATAAAAAAAACAGAGACAATATCAAGCCACAAGGCATAGGTCATGTAAAATAAAAACATGAACAAAATAAAAAAAAAGGCACATGAAGAAGGTCAAGCCCTATTTTCTCCACGCTAGCATCGCTGAGTTTAACCTTAAAATAATGTAAGTCAGTCACAGACATAATTGCATCTTTTGGAAGTTCATTCCATACCTTTAATACCCAGTTGGTAGTCACGCTTTATTGGGAGCACTACCATTTCAGGGGAGATCCCTGGTTCTGTCATCGTGGCTAAGCGAGAAGTAGTGTGTACGATCCACATTGTAGTGGATAAGTCATAAACCAGGACATTTAAGCCTGGATATTTCAAGTGATCCAGCCATCAGCATTTATAAGTTTGAAACGCTTACCATAGACCTAACGTACAGCTTCTAGTTCTCCATAAATACAACAAGCGGTTGTTGTGGCAGTTGCTCTTTACAACCAATTGTCATGTTTCAAATGAAAGCTTAATCTTAAACACATTCGTGTCTATAACACAAACTTGGGCAATAAATCACGTCGGAATTCAGAGGATTTCTAAAAGTCAGACTCCCTTCAGAGGTTAAATTGCACATGTGTGGGATGATATCCCAGAAGTTTTCAGAGTGGGTGCTAATTTATTGAGGTTTCGAAAGAAATACTTCCACTGTCCACCCTTTCTCACTGTTAAAAAAATTTCAGCTATTTTACTGTTCAGTCACCAGCAAGATTTAACGGCCATGAACCATTTTTATTTTTACAGCACATTTCTCTACAATCTCAGCTAAGAATGTTCTGAGGGCAGGATTTAGCAAGACTCGTTTTCTCTAAAGGTGACCCATTAATGATGTAGACCATTATTTTACCGTACAAAGTACTGAATGTAAATTACCAATTCTTTGTGCTGGTAATTTGTTTTTGTTTCAGTGCTCCATTACTAACAGCTCATTTTTCCTTTCTTTTGTTTAGCATCCCTTCAAGTAAAGCAAAATTGCTTTTATTTTGTTAGTTTTTATTTATAAGGGATTGTACCCTATCTTATGAAGGTTTATGGATTTAATTTGTTTTTTATGGCTCCTAAAACGATGTACAGTCTGGCATATTGTTAAATATCGCTTTTGTACCATGTTATGGCAAATAAATTCATTCATTCACTCATTCATATGCTTTTATTGCAGTTGTAGTTTTGTAGAGACTTCAGAGGTTATCATGCTCCAGCCGAAGTCATGGCGCGAAAATGCAAGAAGGATAATATTACTAGGTAATTCGAATCGGAAATTCCTAGGATCTTTTAAATGCCACAATCAACATGAGCATGAGGCATCACAGGGCCCTTATCTTCCTGAAAATGCCAGGGTTGGCTGAAGTCAGGCTCAAACAAGGGACCTCCTGTACGACACGGTCATGCTAGCAAGCAGCCTACCTTGCCCCATAGGTTCTCTGTGACTGCATGTCTACCCTTTCTTATACCTTGTATGTCAGCCAAGAAGCCAACCAGGCTCAGTCATGCCATGCCCCACGCCAGGCCCACGCCCTGTTAATTAAAGTGCCTTGCTCAGACAGCTTGATGATTTTGACTGAACTCCATCCACCCAAAAGTTACTTTCTTGGCTAGGTGCACTTATCGCCAAAATTGACTGATCATCTTAAGATCGGTAACTCATCCAGATTTAAGCAGTGAGCTTAATTACTTTGTCCCTGGTTGTTTTTGCTTATGGTGGAATATCCATTTTAGACGAAGTAATACCATATTTCAGAACTTCACCGATTGATGAAATTGCAGCGAAGTTATTGACTTAATCAGGTTTTTCGTTTCGTTTGGTTTTCAAGTGGACAATGAAAGTCAAACGTTAGGAATTCAGCAGCAATTTTTCTTACCGAGCAAACATCACAAAGTGACTGGTAAATACTTTTCTTTTGGAGTGGGATCGGATCTGTACCAGGGCTGCAGGAGTCCGTCATGTTAACACTGTTGTTGTGAGTAAAATAAAATAAACCACGGAACTTGAATGAGCAACATAAGGGGATATGTATATATATATTTAATGCACGGCGGTGACGTCACGCCAACACATCCCAATGCCGTTATATACGGTTAATCTGAAAACCCACACACGTGACCGTGGGTTAATTTTGATAACCTACACTTTTTCCATAACCCACACTTTTTTTTTGATAATCTAACACTTTGTAAACACACCTAAATACACCTAAAAACATACGATACTCAAGCGAACAGCACATTTATAACCTGGCGACATTTTACGCACTAACACGAAAAAAAAAAAACCGATGCTAGCCCCCTCCCCACCCCCACCCACGAATGAATAGTCCAAGCCGAACCCCCCGACAACCTTTCATTCCGACGGTACAAAACCTAGCCTATTGACACCTTCTAAACACACTTAAAAACCTACGAGACTCAAGCGAATAGCGCATTTTATACGCTATATCTTATTTAAACTAATAAAGTAGAAAAAATACGGTTTTACGTTAAACACAAATGTTGGTGACTGGGACTGGATATAGGGACGTCCTCGCGTACGTGAGACTTTCGCAGACAGGAAGTTTAAACCGGAAGTTTGAGTTCAGGAATTTACGTCATAATTCACAAATACAATTTTCAAATAAATTTTTTTTTAATCTCAAATAACCAGACATGTTGGCTCGACGTCACACCTTAGCATTAAAACACATATCCGTGAATTAGACCGGGTTATCCCGAAATAATTGCTCGTCTGCGAGAAATGGAACAGTCCAAAAACCGAGGGGTTGCGAAATCGCACGAGCGCGCTAGCGCGAGTTCGATTTTGCTACCCCTAGATCTTTGGACTGTTCCGTTTCTCGCAGACGAGCAATTATTTTGGGATAACCCGGTCTACTTCACGGATATCTATTACATATTTTACAATCCATTGGATTTCCTCATGAAGCCCATTTATTGGTAATAACTAAAAATGTTTTCTTAATTATTAACTGAGAGACGGTTTTTTTAATATCTTCCAAAGATTAAGAAAATAAATTGCACTTCAAATAAATATACATCAAACTAAAAATTAAACCAATAGAAATAAATGCAATTTGAGCAGTTAGGCTATAAATAGTTTAAATTCACTTAAATGTTCTGAAGATCCGAGTACAGGAGGTGAAACCATGGCAATTACAACAAGCCCATTTCTATAAAACCTTTGCTGACACATTTTCAAGTCCCGCAACACAATTTGGTGTGGTCTCACATTTCAGCTCAACTATGATAGCTACGAATGTGCTTGTCGAAGCTTTCATGCATGCATGCTCAGTTATATAGCTGTCAAATTAAAGTATACGTAACATTTAACTGTTAGAATTGAAACATTTATTTAGTTTGTAACCATAAACCAAAATCTGATTTAGTCATATTTTTCTTTAATATTAAACTTCAAGGATTACTTTCTTCTTTCTGTTTATTATAAATGCAAGTTTTGGTAGTCAAACGAATGTTGGTGAGCCAAGAAAAGGCAGACCATCAAGAAAACAGTCTTCTTCATTACAGTATCCTTTCCATAACAAGGCAGCGACACTTATCAGCTTTCCGAGTAGTGAAACTCCAGCATGAAAGATGGCCAGAACTTACTATGAGACTCACACTCATAAATTCTTAAACTATTTTTCTACATTCGAATAAATGAAAAAACTACATCTTCTGGTTAACAATTTGGAAAGGTACTGTTTCTCTTGACAGTTCGTCAATTCTACATCCATCCTAAATTATTTCCGAACTCAGGATCATAGGAGCTTTCCAGGAAGATAATGTCCATGACCTTAACGTAGCCGCATAATGATATCAACTATTTGCAATTGGATACGTGTTTAATTTACGTTTTGTCGTTTTCAGCTCTCATTACCTCACTATGCATGTGGTACACGATTAAAGCCTTTTGAGAAAGTTCTTAAAATATATTTCAAGTAATAGATGACTGCAAGATTGGCTTGTTAGTTGTTGAAACTAGAATTGATGCTGGTATGCGGAAAGAAGGTTGAACAATTACATCATCGAAAGGCAGCTCAACTATTAAGTCATTACTTTAGGAAAATGACTGTCGTATTCACTGGCTTCCCAAACACAATCGTGTATCAGAATTTCATGAAAGTTCTAATTTGCATTAGGAATACAGGCATGAAAAGGTCATCCATCCCTAAACAATACAAACCTTCATATGTTAGATATTTACAGTTTTTACTTGGGTTGCAGTTACCTTAACATTCGGCTGTTGTGAAACAAGTTTCTTGTAATTATGTTTAACCATTAAAACTTCTACTCTGAATAATTTTTAGAACGAAAGGTTAATCATATTTGCAGCACTATTGGTCCCAAATTAAGCGTTAGTATACTATAATACCATTCTAGTCCAACTTAATTCAACCCTTTGTGTGCGAAGTAAATAAATTTAAACGTTTGAATACTGTAAATACTATCTAGTTTCATGTTTCTTCAGTTGATTTACAATATACAAGTCTTCATACGAAACAGTCAAAACAATACAACATCTTATCACAACAGGTATCAATCAGTACTGATACTTTAAACGATGGCTAAAGTCGTATGGAACATTAGGAAATATATGTGTTAGGCCTATGTGCATCACCATATTAATCTACAGTTATTACTACAACCAAGAAGGATATTACTACTGTATGCTCTCAGACAACGTTTAAGCTAAGTGGTTTCTTATCTCTATGTTACGGGTAACACTTTTGTATTATCAAGAACGTACAACAAACACTGTTACTTTCACGTGCATGGATGATGCTGGTTAACTTATGAGTTGATATACAGGTTTGACTGACTTGCTTTTAAAGTCAGGTTATGAGTGATAAAAATAAACCAGAACTCTGTGGCATTTACTGAATTCAAATAGGTGCCATACGTTTTAAAATAACTGGTCTCCTCACCTCCACTGAAGGCAAACACATAAAACGTGATATACAATTCTGTGAGCTATAGTTAAAAAAATCATTTAAATTAGTCATTAAAAACTAACACTTCCTTAAATGCAATTCACTTATCTTTTCAAATCCTAACTATGTTGTACCAAAAAAAGTAGCTACGTGATCAAGGCCATCATTGTGTTGTTGTTCCTTGTAGTTATCAGGCATCAAAATATTATAATGCTGCACAGATATAATCAGATAACCCAGAAAATTAATTTTGTGATTTGACAAGACTCAAAATGCCAACTGCTCTACAAAATTTTGGTTAGATATTTTCACGTATAAGTAGCATTCGTGCTGCCAACGTCAGTTTACAGTAAGTTGCGTGGCACACAAATCAAACAAAATGAAAATGTTACTAAAATTATTGAAAAATACTTTTCGGTACAGCATCAACTCTGTAACTTACTTCCATTTATCTTTCTGATGGATGGCAAGACGGAAGACTTGCTTATATTTGTACGGTCTGCAAAAGTTTCTGTTGATGTTTTCATTATAAGATATTTGTGAAATATAAAAGCGAGTCTTCAAACACACGTGGCAAATAAAACATTTTAGTAAAGTAAAATGGCTAGTGGTTAAAAGTACCACAGTGTTAACCGAATGGACGGGGAAAGAAGTAGATGTGTGCGAGTGTGGTTTCGAGTCATTAGATCTCGCTGCTTATAGCTCGTACACATCTTTTGGTTTAGGACTTTTGATTTTGGCAGGGAGGCGTTTAGGACTTTTACTACCAGCTATACCAACACATTCATTTTTAACTGGTTGGCGGGGGAGGGCCCCCTGCATATTATAACTGGAAAATATATGTACCCGAACATCTGAATGGGGACGCCCAGTATCAGGGCGGGGACGGCGCTGCCCAAAGGAGACATGCGTTTTACAGCAGCAGTAATGGAATAGGTTACTATATGCTGATCGGAAGAACTTGTTGGAGAGGCCATAGATGAAGCTGTTAACACAGCTGTTACTCAAAGCAAGCCATGACAAATTGTCATAAAGGCGACGCGATACCTTTTGCACAGATCCAACACCAACAACGATAGCTAATGGCAACCAAAATAAGAGAAAGACAATTAAAACAAGTAAATTGGTCTTCAACAAAGCATAGTCTTTTAACATTGCAGAAATGTTTACTATTTTGGGCTCTTGTGGAGATGCTGGATTTTGGTGTGGTACATTCGTTTCCCACTTGTCACTTCGTGCTTCCAAGATGGCTTTAAAGTAGAAAATAAAAGCCACAAAAATGGGAAAAATAACGAGGATGGTGCCCACTGATGCATGATACGACAAGACAACGCCAAAGTGCATGGCACAATACTCTGGCCCAAGTTTGAGCACAAACTGCAAAGTAACACAGATAGTTGATATCACCCACACAAAACCCACCATAGCAATAATGCATTTTTGACTGAAGAACGTGTCGTAGGAGTGAGGCTTGCACACCCTGAAATAGTTTTCGACAGCAATAAAAGCAAGGCTGAGGACGGAGACATGACAGCAAAGGACAGCCGAGAACCACTGGAAATTGCACACATCCAGGTTATCGGGAATGCCTGCCAGTATTGTGATGCTGGAGGCAGGGATGGCAAAAGCTGATACAATGAAGTCCGCAATGGCCAGATTAACGATGAAGATATTACCTAGGAACAAAAATCAATACAAAAAATTACATTGCTATAGGTGTGGAATGGCAGAGTGCACATGCATCAATTTTTGAAGAGAGAAAAGTATTGCTCTTCTGTATAACCCTAGCATAAAATGTATTCATAGAGGCGTAAAGTATTTAAGAGAGTATAATGTACATTTATTTCGGCAAAGAATATTTTATTGGTTATTTCGCCACTTACTTTTTTCAAAAAATAGTAGTTTCTCAAATATTTAGTGTTACTCTGCTTTTCTGATCAGTGCTTGTCAGAAACTGTTCACTGACACCTTTGTGTTCGTGAACAGAAAATTTAACTAAAAAAAACGGTACAAACAAGCTTCTGTACAGCATGATCAGTATGTATTGCTTCCCTTCAGATATAGATAAATCCATTTCTAAACTCAAGTTTGTTTTATACTGCTCAGTGCAGCTACATTTAATATTATAGTGGCAGTGGATAAACGTACAATTATTTCATTAAAATATTTTTTTCACGTACGATATTTCGGCCCTTGGAATTTGTCAAAAAAGTAGGCCAAAACTTATCAGCGGGCCATTGTGACAAAAGCTGGGCAATATATTTCTTATTATATACAACAAATAAAAAAAATATACAACATTACAAATATTACAGTTTTTGACACAGACACACAAAGAAAAAATAATAAATTTTTATGGTAAGCTTTTTAAAATCCAAAACAATGTTGTGCGCTCAATATTTAGCAGACTAGTATGCTGAAAAATAGGGTCTGCCAGCGTCATTGCACCAACATCGATTGTGGCAGCATCAAAAACGAACCTGGAATGGTTATTATGAATCACATGTTTCTTACGTGACGATGGAGTACTGTGGATCATTGACAATTTGATAACTTTATTGTATCAGATGTTTTAATTTGAAAGAAATCAACCATTATTATTACTAACGAGAGTTACTCGCATAAAATTCCAACAGTCTAGCTGATTCCCATGAAATTACGCATCCCAGGACATTACGTATCCAGGACATTTTGTATCCCTGGGCATCCAAGGACAGTATTGTCTAAATCAACATACAGCTTGCAGAGCTTGCAAGCTCAGGGCATCCCAAGACAGCATGTCTGAATAATAAAAGCTTAAATTCAATATTTTTATAACCTTATATTACGTAGGAAGGTGATATATATCACTGACAATTAATTTATTTATTTGACTCTTTTTGCACTACCAGTGCTGTTTGTAGAAAAGTATAAAAAGCCGTTTGTTAGGTAAGATCAGTTTTCTTTCCCGAAACCATAAAAATTTTTCATAAATAATGAGACGTGATTTAATTTGTTACAGGGTATCGACAATACCCTGCATCCTGCCAAACGCTCGCCCTTTTTTTTTGCTACCGTGCCAAGAATGAATGTTCTCGGCCTTATTAATTGCTACCTTGAAAAAAGAAATTGTTACAGAGCATCGACAACAGTACTCTTCACGTCACTTCTTCCTCATCAGACTAGTCACTAAAGTCACGTCCTCCTCTTCTAACAAACAATATTCTTCACGTCACTTCATCCTCGTCAGACTAAAGTCCCTTCCTCATCTTCTAACTAACAATACTCTTCACGTCACTTCATCCTCTTGAGACTAAAGTCACTTCCTCCTCTTCTAACTAACAATACCCTACACGTCACTACCTCCTCTTCAGAAGTCACTTCCTCCTCTTCTAACTATACTCTTCACGTCACTTCCTCCTCTTGAGACTAAAGTCACTTCCTCTTCTTCTATCT
>JAHWFP010151397.1:0-33094 GCA_023313725.1 Lithobius niger | reverse complement strand
ACAAAACTCTTCAAGTCACTTCCTCCTCTTGAGACTAAAGTCACTTCTTCCTCTTCAGACTAAAGTCACTTCCTCCTCATCTAACAATACTCTTCACGTCACTTCCTCCTTTTCAGACTAAAGTCACTTCCTCCTCTTCTAACTAGCAATACTCTTCACGCCACTTCCTCCTCTTTAGACTAAAGTCACATTTCCTCCTCTTCTACGAATACTCTTCACATCACTTCCTCCTCTTTAGACTAAAGTCACTTCCTCCTCTTCTAACTAACAATACTCTTCAAGCCACTTCCTCATCTTCAGATTAAAGTCACTTCCTCCTCTTCTAACTAACAATACTCTTCAAATCACTTCCTCCTCTTTAGACTTAAGTCACTTCCCCCTCTTCTAACTAACAATACTCTTCACGTCACGTCCTCTTCAGCCTAACGTCACTTCCTCCTCTTCAGACTAAAGTCACTTCCTCCTCTTCTAACTAACAATCTCCTTCACATCACTTCCCCTCTTCTAACTCGGCCTCTTTTAGTTCCGTGTTACCGCTTTTATTATGTAGATCTATTAATATTTTGTAAGAGATACCAATAAAACAGTGGGTTGATTGTTTATTTTTCCTTGTCGCCGGCATCTTGAACGTCTGATTTCCTATAAGCTTGGAATTTGCTAGAGTTTTATAATAGCTAGTATAATTTCCCAACAAAACAATGTATCCCCACCTTATTCACCCACTCTTACACTGTGTAACGAGTCACATTCATTTTGTTGATACCTAAATTCGCCAGATTCGCTTTTGATGGTGCTATAACCGAAGCTAGTGCAGCAATGACGTCACGTTACTTGTTCAATGGGTATGTATATAGTTTTCGGAACCCTTGCCCACTTATGAGGTTGTTTGGGTTTTTAAAAACATACAGTACAATTGTACAAATCTTTTTCGTACATCTGAGTTCAAAAGCTTAGCAAACAATTGCAACATTATGAATGTTTTTTGTTTATGATATACTAGGAGTTGTACCCGGATTCGGCCGGAATTTCTTACCCCGTGGTTGTTTCCCAGTTTTTCGTTGGTGTAGCGTAAACGTTGAACACAACAGGCAACCCAAAAAAGTACCTTTTAGGTTCAGTTAATGTATAATCTTATTCTTAATGGTAACAGACTCGCTTCTCCCTCCCAAACAAACCATTGGTACGGATTGTAGCAATGGTCCGTGGGATTAGCTTGGCAAGTAATGTAGCAACTTGGTGGGAGCCATTTTGGCTCTGATATCAGTACTTTCTATGGCGTAAACTTGATGGGTCTCTTTACCCTTATGGGGTTTTTGTATGATAACCTATACAAATATACAAACTTAGCCTGCTACTTAGCCTACTTCTTAACCTACTCCAAACCCTAAGCTGTTGCAAAACTTCAGCCTGCCCATGACTCGTTTTTTTCTTCGCTTACAGCAATGAAGCAATTGTACGATGTAGAAATCGTGATTTATACGGAATTTATCAAATATGAAGTAATTGAAGTACCGTCTTTTTCAACTGTAAAGTTATCTCGGGATGGAGAAGGATAGTTTTGCTACGAAATACCTAGGATCTTTTCCATGTCACAATCAGTATGAGCACGGTGCATTTCCGACATTTACCAAGTGCCTTTTAAACAATGACAAATGCCAAACTATTGGTTTTTTTTTTGCTTTTAAGGAACACGAACCCCCAACTGGGTTATCTGCCCCAAGACTATGATAGGGAAGGGGGATGAAAAGTATATTAAGTTGCAATTTGCACTTTGCTCACCTTTTCTCAACAATTGCTGAATACCAGGCTGAAGTTATATTCACGCTAACATTCGCTGACCAAATAACCTAACCTAACCCAACCTAACTTACATACCATTTGGCAAATTTGAATGATAATATAACTTCAACGCTCTTTGCTGAACAGCAATGCCAGGGCGACTCTCCAGCAAAACAATATTGCCGTTGCCTTCTTAGGAACATATCAACGCAAAATGAGAATGGCACCGAGCTACACCAAAAAACTTAAGTGAATTACTAACGTTTGTAGTTTACAATAACTTATGTGCTGCAGTCTCCTTGAACGGCCTTTTCGTTTCACCATTTGGACAGACAAAGCTTTTTAAATTTTTTTGGGGTGGGGGGTCCCATCATTGTCCCACCGCAGCATCTCCACTGATGTCCTATGAGGGACCCAGATGCCCCTACCTCTGCTATTATTTAGTTCAAACGTTTGTTTTAGTTAAATTTCCTAGCGTATGTTAAATCATACCAAAACCCCAAAGGGGAAAAAGACCTACCAAGTATTTGCCATAGAAAGTAGTAACCTGAACCATAATGGGACACACTAGTAAATCAGAACCAAAATGGCTGCCACCAAGTTTGTGATCCGAACCGAGATCACTAAAGCTTGACAGACAAGCCCCCAAGTTGAAATTGAGTGATCAGGGTTGGGACGAGAAAGCTGATGGCAGCCATTGACGTGGCTCTGATATCACTACTTTTTAGAGCAAAAACTTTTGTGGATCCTTTTGACCTTGTGGGGTTTTGGTAAAATATCAGCTCTTTTGGTAGTTGTATACTTCTGGTTGATTACAATTTTACTGTTTGCGAGCTTTTGGCTCAATGTTGCTACTTTCTATTGCAAAAACTGTTTTGCTAGATAATTTCAATTGGAAATTCCTAGGCTAGGATCTTTTACATGCGACAAATGGCGTGAGCACGAGGCACCACAGTGCCTTTCTCCCCCCGAAAATGCCAGGGGTGGCTGAGGAGAAGGGCTTAGGCTAGCTTGCCAAGTTACTATCAATTTTTTTTTTTGCAATGTGAGTTTCTATTGTTCACTGCACATTAACATTTGGGATGGTATGTGCATTGTGCAGCATTGGGCCCGATTGGTATTTGGGTGGGTGACCACCTTGGAATCAGGGTGCTGCAGATATAGGGCCTTAGGGCTTCGTCGGGCAAATGACCAGAAGCGATTAACGCTAGCTACAAAACGCTTTGAAACCTTTGGCACGTTCCCAACGATTATAAGAAGTACATTACAAATGAATACAATCTTTGTAGTTAAATCCTGCCCAAATGTCAAACCGTAAAAGACATTGGAAGCAAACGTAAACTGATTGCTAACGTTCAACTAGATCGGTCGCATAAATTATTTTATCTCAGTGGAATTAGTTGGTCAATAGCCAGTAAGTCAGTAATAAGTTACTAGCATGAAATCGAAGATGTTGAGGCATCTTTTTCGTATTATAATCATTTGGCCGCACTTACCACTAAACCAAGACTTTCTGCTGTCGACTCTGTAAACCCCGTCAATATACACATTTCCCAAGCTTTCTGTTGCATGAGTATAGCGTATTTAGCACTCACCACCAGAAAACGCCAGTTTAATATCTGGTGTAAAAGAAACACTAGCTAGCCTTCGCTTAAACACTGTTTTATATATCTAGACACACGCTAGTGTATCGCGCCAAGTTAGGCAACAAACATCACAACAAACATCACATCAATAATCAATTGTTGAGGTTGTAAACCATTATAGCGCGACGCCATAGCGTCAGTGTCTTATATCTTGAAGCATAGTTGGGCACATTTCAGGTACTTGGGAAAAAATAATAATGCGATACAAAAGCTTAATTGTGTTGAAATCGAGAGCAATAACCCACCTGACAAAAATTAACTCGTGTTTGAATGCCAGCTATGCTGCTTTCAATGCAAAATCTGCCCCTCAATAACGTTGAAAATGTGTTACTACCTAGCTAGCTAGCTAGATAGTCCGCTCATCCCCATGTTAAATCCCATAGGGCGATTATTCATCGATTCCGAGATAACGGGAAGGCTTCCAGCAATGAAACTGGACGAATGGGTGCAGTATAATACGAACTGCGTACCTTTTATGGTTTGGAGCCGGGGGAAGTAACAGGGATGGCGTGGGAGGGCGCGTAACTACCAAAATATTGTTATAACCGTTGTTAGTATTGTCAGCATCGTCTCTCATTGGACGGCCAAAGTTCCAACAATGAGAACGTGTGCCTACGCACACACTAGTGTATCTCGATAAATCTAAACAACGTTACAAAGAAATTGTATTCACGTCCAATTTACAAAAAATAAACAAAGTGTAAAAACAAAGCAACATAAACAAAGCCAAAAACTGGTAAGGACGCCACCAAGTTGAGAGTGGTTCGGTCCTTCAAAAGAGTGATATCAACACTCCAAAACTAACTAAATACAACAAATTACAACAAAATTAAAACCAAACCAAAAACCAATAAAGAGGTGACTAAGTTGAGAATGGTTCGGCCTATAGGCAAAAGGTAATAGCAAATTGTTGAAAACCAATTTCTTGTTGACGTGGCACTTTATTACTCATCTGCACGGTAGTGGAGTTGAGTCAACACACAATTTAAAAAAAAAGGAGTGATATCATATCAAAAACCAGAACTGGTAAAAAGGGGCGCCAAGTTCCGAATGGTTCGGCCCTTCAAAGGAGTGATATCAACACACCAAAACATTCGCCAACTTAATCGCACCGAATAATACTTTGGACGTTAAATGAAAACTTGAACATTGCTACCGAAAGTAGCAATGTTCTAATTTTCATTTAACCTTCGAATTATTAAGCGGTACGATTAACTTGGCGAATGTTTTGGTGTGTTGATATCACTCCTTTGAAGGGCCGAACCATTCGGAACTTGGCGGCCCCTTTTACCAGTTATGGTTTTTGATATGATACGTAATGACTTGAAAAACTTGCACAGTCCACGCCAGCAATTGGAAACCACTGAAACACTGAACTTGATTGGCAAATCGCTAGTACGATTCTAGGCGAAGCTAAGAGAAACGGTGGTCAATTCAAGAAGGTGGGGTTGCTAGTATATCCAAAACCTGATAGTGTATAAAATACCTCTTTTTTTCAGTTGGTCTTCCAGCATAATGGCGGAAATTGCAAATATATTTCCCAACGTTCCCACAGCTGACAGTGTAGATAGGAGCAGCAGTTTGACCACCTTGTTCCATTGTACACTGTCTCCTAGATCCGCCAGCTGGGTTGGGGATGTATGGTTGCTTGTAAGTTGAGGAATCATCTTGTGGCCAGCATCACCAACTGAAATAAATGAGAAGACATTAAAGTCCTTATCGCCAACTCGTTCTGATTTGTGTTAGTTATTTATGGCATAAAACATCTAAACAATCTTATCAGTTCTAGCAAGTTTTGAGGTCATTACCGCTAAAATATTGGGGAGGGGGTAGGGGGAGGAGGTCGGATTGCGATTCCCCACTCTGAACCAAAAGTTTGAGTCGGAAAATGTGCTCTAGTCAGATAAACGGGCTGCTAGACGAAACTATAATAAAATGGGTAAAAGGAGGTAAAACAGCAAAGAGAAAAACTGTTTTCGTATTTTTCGATAAATAAAATCATCGGGATCCAGTTGGGAATTTCATCCTTTACTCCCCTCTTCTTCTCCCCAATATGTCGTCTTAGATGCTGCCCTGTTTGTGTATCGTAGCGGTGTAAAAAAATTGTGTGCAGTTCGACAGACGATCATGATCTTCAGAAATTGTATTAGGTTATTAAGGAAAGCAAAAAACGGAACTAGTTTGATGATTAAGGCAAGGTTTAACTTAACTGAAGTCAAAACAGGAAAGGAACTCGAATAAACCTTCCTGTAAGGTTTCAGATACCACACTGTTGCTGCACTGTTTCAGTCCACGTGAACCTTACTGCAGTTAATGTTTTGCTGTTTTTGCTTTTGTGGACGGTATTGGTGCCTTCTACTCGACTAAACATCATCACTGAAAAATCGTTGGAAAAAAAACTAATCTTTATGCATCATCGATTGGTTAATGAACGTAAAGGAGGCGACTTGACTGAAGAATAGCCCTACAATTAAAGGTGCCTATTCACCGAATGACAGGCTGCAGCATCTAGCGCCGTCTACCATTATTTAGTTCTATGTAGCAATTGATTTCTTAAACAGGACGGAAAGCCAATGGGCTCGAGAAGGGTTAAATAAATACGGATGCAAACCTATTTACGTTGCCTTTTGGACTTATATGTTAGATTGCCTGAGCAGAGAATCGAACCCACGACCTTTGAAATCAAAGGCCGAGGTCCTACCGCTGAGCCATACTGACACGGCCAAAAGAAAACGTCCATAGGCAGCATTCTGGAGCCCATTGGCTTTCCATCCTGTTTAATCCATTATTTTCACGCTCTATTGTGGGTTCCTTTCGGTTTCACTGGTGTGTGCCATGCAAGCAAGCAAGCGTCCCTCCTGTGGCGATTGGAAAAGTGTATGTTTACATGTATATGTGTGCGTGTTGAATGCTGCCTATAGACGTTTACTTTTAGTTGTGTCAGTGTGGCTCAGCGGCAGGACCTCGGCCTTTGATTTCAAAGGTCGTGGGTTCGATTCTCCACTTAGGCAGTCTAACATATACGTCCAAAAGGCATCGTATTTATTTAGCACTTGATTTCAACAAGCAGCGGAATACGCAAAGAAATTTCTTTATACATAATAAACAAGCCACGTGCCTCCTTAATTATTGAATGTAAAGTTGGTGTGTCAACGTATACCAGAGAGAAAGTTGTGGCGTCGGCCAGCGCATTCCTTAGCTTCTCATGTTGTTAACCCATAACCCAGTACTAACCTCTACTAGCGTTAGAGTGCCATACTTGTCTACTGATGTATTGATACCTACTGATCTCCATACGCATGTGACCATTGTGGGTCACATGATCTGTAATTGTTATAAAAAGCCCTGCAACTCATTAAACACGTCCATTCCCGTGCTTGCATTAAGTTGTGTTAAGCCTCGTTACTCTGCTGGGAAACCTACGTTTTTGTCTACCAAAGGACATAACAGAATAGCGACGAGCCGACCCATCAGAGTATTTTAAGATTGTAAAATTATTTCCCCATTTCCAACCACATTCAGTGCTCCGAATTGATAAATTGGCAAATTTACTGTTTAGACTAAATAGTTTAGTGCCCGGAATGGGAATTAATTTAAATCTTAAAAACTTGTTGCTTCAGTTGTGGAACTGTGAGTGGTTCGAGTAAATTATAGTTACAATTCGTTTCTTAATGCTAGGACAGGGAGAGATATTGTGTTGCCGAAATCCAATTTGTACAAAGTTTGTGTCCTAATGCGATGCGTTAGCAGTTTTTCCCTCTCGTACTATAAGTAGGAATAAGCTGAATAAAACGCAAATAAATTGGGTCTTTTCAACACAATGTTGCCTTATCTCTACTCTGGCTGGCTGTTGAGGTATATAATCAATTTATTTACCTTTAGTTTAAGTGAAACTTGTTCGGTCTGGCAAGCTGCTTAGGCCGGTGGTGTTCTTTTTTGATGCTTGAGAAGTAAAACAAAAAACTGTGTTAAATTCTAATTATGAAATATTTTAGGGAAGCACAATTATAAAATTAGGTTGGCTATAAAGTTCAGAATTAGGCTTAGTTGTTAAGCAATTCAATTATGGTCTTGAGGGGCTTTAGTAAATTTAAATTTTGCTAAATTGTAGTAATTAAGTAAAGCTTATTATTTGTTCATATATGTATGTCAGTTGCAGGTGAAATTATTGTACCACCTGTAGTGGGCGTCAATGAAGACGTTACTTTAGCAAACGCCGTAATTGACGTTGCAGTAGATAATTTGTTTATTGATCCTAATATTAGCCTAAGCGCTAGTGACACAGACACAGACGTTACGGCGAAATCGTCTGGCCTGTTTGTTGAATTTGACCACGAATCAGATACGTGGGATAAATATTCAACACGTATAAATTATTTCTTTAGAGCAAAGAAGGTTCCTGATGCTGATAGGTTAGATTTATTAATGGCATCAGTTGGGAGGGAAATGTTAGACAAAATACTAAATATTATTTCCCCTAAGGTTCCAACCGATTTTACTTATGAATAGTTAGGTAAAGCTATACTTAACGATTTGGAACCACTTCCTTCTGTAGTGTCAGAAAGAGTGAAATTCTTTAGAAGAGCTCAAAACTCAGATGAATTCATTAATCAATATGTTACAGCTCTTAAACTAGGAAACAGGCCTATTGTAGGTAGAGCAGATAAACAATTTTTTTAATGACTACAAATTAATACTTGCTAATGTTCCTTAAAAATCTGGGTGAAATACTCGGTCAGCTACGTTTGAGATTTTTGCCGTTTGATGTGTAGCTCTTAGCTGATCTTTTTCCTATCTTAGTATTTTTTTTTCATGTAGGTCTAAGCTACGTTTCATATTAATTTTAAGACGCTTTCGTGTTCTCCCATATTTAGTTTATGTTTCTTTATTTGCAGCCTTTTCTACCATCGCTGCTGTCTAAAGTTAAAATGCCACGTTAGCTGCCGTGGTTAAGCTAGCAAAGAGCGCGCCATTGCCAATAATGCCTGCATTGTTTAAATTATTGCAGAGTATCTTTCCTAGAGTTAAAATATTAATAATAAAGCATTTAAATAAAAGCCAAACAATCATCTGTATTGTAAGAGTACTTTACAATAATCAAAAGATTCAATAGATCCACGGCTGTCTGCGGTTTACTATGCCTCCTCCTATGACAATGTTGAAGCGCACACCTCTGGCACATAGTAGTTTATCTGCGAACGCTAATTTTTTTAAAAGCTGGAATTGTCACAATTGCAGGTCAAACGATGTCAGCTTGGGTGTGACAATAGCATTTAAATAATTCTAAAGCGTTCAGAACTTTTAGGTCTAATTTTTAGCGATAACAGCAGATAAATTAGGCCTATTGCGTTCAAGGTTAAGACTATTCTTTCTTGCAATGCTGGATTGAGAGTTTATTCGTGAATAGCGCCGCGCACAGGCTGCTAAACAGACTTGTTGATATGCCTAAAATCCACAGTTTCTATACCAACTATAGCAACAAAGGAATTTTGAAATTATTATACAAAGCCATCGTATTGTTCCGTGTTGTGATGTAAACACATCGTCTGCTGTATGCTTTAGTTCTGTATAAACAGTTTCCTGATGTAGTAGTGATTGTAGGTTTCACATTTGGGATTCCTGTTGATAGTGTAAATACCTGGTTTGATTGCCATGTTGGGTGAATTCCCCCAACTTTTTGTAAAATCAAAGATATTAGTTCACAACGATCCCAAAAAAAAGCTTAAACTGGTCTGCGACGCAAGTCCCTATGGGGTGGGTTGTAGTTTGATGCATATAATGCGTAATGGTGAGAGTAGACCAATAGCATTTGCTTTTCGCAAGCTAACAAATGCTGAACAAGGATATAGTCATGTTGATCGTGAGGCCTTGAGTGTCGCTTGGGGAGTGAAGCGATTTCATGAGTATTTATACGGTCAAAAGTTTATCCTGCAATCCGATTAGAAAGCCCTCCTCTGGATATTTGGTCCTAAGAAGGGTATTCCCCAAATGGCAGCAGTGAGAGTTCAGCGTTGGGCAGTCCTTCTGAACAGGTATTCCTATGATTTTCAGCACATTCCTGGAAAAGAAAATGTTACTGCTGATGCGTTGTCACACCTTCCCCTCCCCAATGTTGAGGAATTTGAGCAAATGGAAGAGCAGTATAACATATTGGCACTAGAAACCATTTCTAACTTACCAGTTTTAAATGAGACTAGTTGCTGAAAGCCGTAGGAATCCTATTCTTTGCAAAGTATTTAGATGCATTTACCATGGCTGGCTCAGTCATTGTGACGACCAAGATTTATTTCCCTATTTCACTAGGCGTACAGAAATAACCATAGATGCTAACACACCATTTTTGGGGTTAAGAGCCATCATTCCTGCAGCTTTACAGAAACAAATGCTTAAATCTACACAGTTCCCACTTGGGAATTGTCAAGTTGAAAGGTCTCGCACGAGCGAAAATCTGGTGGCCTTCCATGGACGCCGCTATTGAGCAAAAGCAAAATCTTGTGCAAATTGCCAAGAATACAAAGGAAACCAAACACCAGGTCCTAAACACACCTGGGAGTACCCGCTCAAAGCTAATGCTTGTTTTCAGGCGGATTTTTGTGGTCATGTGGATAACTACATGTTTTTGATTATGGTAGACACTCACAGTAATATTTCATTCATAAGATGAAAAGCACCACATCAGAAAGAGTTATAGATATCATGAGTACCCATATTGCCGGTTTAATGCCGGTTTAATGGATGCACTTGTTTCAAATTAGAGCACCATTGAGGTCCATTGTCTGTAACTGGCTAAAATCCAAAGGTATTCGACATCTGACAGGGTCTAGTTATGCTCCTTTGATAAATGGGCTCGCCGAGGTTTTTGTTAAAAACTTCAAAAAGATCTATAACGCTGCAAGGAGGGATGGTCTGGGGATACAAGATACCATAAATACATATATTGAAGCTAGCCAGATTACTCTCAGTACCACTACACAAGCAGCAGATGCAAAACTTTATTTCAATCGTGAATTCAACTCACGTCTAGATTTGCTGCTTCCTGACCCAATAGCTAAGGTTAAGGAACGTCAGCAAAAACAAATCCAGAGTTCTCAAAATAGGCATTAATTAAGTTTCAAATTAACACGCCCGTGTGGCACCGAAATTTCAGCCGCACATCTGATAAACTACGGTTGCCAGGGATAACAAATGCTGTATTAGCACACGAAATATACAATGTCTTAACAGAAACTAACACTGTTGTTCGTAAAGCAAGAGCTCACCTAATCGTTAGAGTGTTGGAACCAAACACCCAAGACGCTGTAAATTCAGTCCCACCGTTGTTAAATCCAACACCAAGCACAACAAAAAATTCGACAAAATAGCGCTGCATAAAAATACATCTAATTACCAAGAAAGCAAATTTTACAAGAATAAGCGTTCTTCAATTCCCAAAGCTAGTCACGAGGTTTCTATGCCTACCAATAATAGAACACGCAAATCTATTGGTTCACGCATTCCCGGTTTGTTGACGCCTCCAGCAAGGTAAGAAAAGGCAACAGAGTACGTGCGTACCGGAGTTCTAGTCAACAACCAATCACCATCGAACAGTTGTCATAAACGCGATCATTTATCGCCACAGCCAATCACCGAGAAGCCATATGGTGTTGTAGAAAGTATGCCACATGTTTTGTTCCAATCCTAGAGCGACTCCCTCTGTGGAGAAATTTAGGGAACAGCAAACGCTACGTTGCCTATAGCAACCCAGCATATGTCAAAACCCGTTGCTAAAACCCTGGGTAAGCAAAAAGCCGTAGTTTCACCTGTTCATGAAATTCCAATTGAAACCGAAACTGAGAAACGCACACCAGTTTTGGGACAACACGAGCAAATTAAAAAAGCACCTGATCGTTTAATCTTATAACAACAAAATCTGAAACACATTTTTTTTAAGTCGTTAATTCGTTGTTAAGTAACACGTTATCCGTTAATGCAACAGGAGGATATTTTAAAATTGTGCCATGTTGGCAAAAATGTCACGTTAACATTAACCGTGCCCTGAATTGACAAGGCCAATTTTATTTGTTGTCATTTAGACAAACATGTGATCATAATAGTTGCTTGTAAGGAAAATTGATTCCTTGATTTTAATTCTTTATGTTTTTTATTTTCATGGCAAATATCACATCTTGTGTGCTCTGGAGCAACGAAAAGCCACACAAGTAAAGATGTTTATAAAAGATGTTGAAAAAAAAAAAAACAGTAGCCGCATATTGCTACAACATCCTGCTTTGCTGGCAGTTCTGCAAAAATTCTTATTCTTATAGAAGCATCAAAATTCCAAATTTTCGCAGTAAACTGTCGAATCGTTGAACAGCCATTGTTATCTTTAAAAAATAAAAGTAAGCGTAAAGTGATTAAAAGTATAAACGTAAGGAAGCCACCGAATTTTCAGGCTTTTCTATAAATTTTTTTTCTTCACGTAATAAAAATGTTAATTTTAAGGATTTCGAAAATTGCAGCTACTTTATTTTGAAAGCGATTAGACAGCTCCCTTGCTCTCTTTAATTTAAAAATTAATTTTTTAAAGTTATCAGTGTACTTACCATAGAAATACATGTAATATATATATTTATTCCTATATATAGATATATATATATATAATATATATACAACTAATTGATTCTTTTGTTTCAGGTAGTTAACATTTTTTTTTTAGTTTCTTTATTTCACTGTCGTTAGTGTGGCGTCATCACTTGTGGCGCCGCAGATTGTTAGCATTCCTTAGCTCCTGATGTTGTTACCCATAACCCAGTACTAACCTCTACTAGCATTAGAGTGCCATACTTGTATACGATGTATTGATACCTACTGATCTCTATACGCATGTGACCATTGTGGGTCACATGATCTGTAATTGTTATAAAAAGCCCTGCAACTCATTGAGCACGTCCATTCCAGTGCTTGCATTAAGTTGTGTTAAAGCCTCGTTACTCTGCTGGGAAACCTGCGTTTTTGTCTACCAAAGGACATAACACATGTGGTCAAAGTTAACGATAACACTGTTTCCAGGTGGCGCCCATCTAGCGGTACAAAATCTGTTTCAAAATGGTCGATATGTAAAAAAAAAGCGCTCGTGATGTCGTTAAGGCTTAAGTTTACCTCTTGCTCCCTGGTGCACGTGGAAGCACCAACTTTACACTCGGTAATGAAGGAGGCACGTGGCTTGTTTGTGTCATAAAAAGAAATTTGTTTCTGTGTTCCTTCGCTTGTTGAAAGTTGGGGCGAGACAGAACTAGATAGCGTAAATGGCTATGGATGCTGCAGCCTGTTGTTTGGTGGTAATCCAAATAGTCATTCAATCATGTCCGCTGCCCAATTGTGAAATGCCTCCAAATTGCCACACAGTGTGCAACCTACGGTGTTCAGTGAAAACCAGGATCGTATGGTTCACAACAACGAGGTAACCTTTCTCTGCCGACAACGTTAAATGAAATTGAATTGAAATGTATTTATTTACGAGCTCAACCTTACTGGGTTAGCAGCTCGAAAGCCTCATCCACAAACTAATACACATCAATAAACACCAATACACTAATCAACCTCAATTTACACTGAGATGCACTGAGGTAGGCTAATAATTGGTTCCCAACATCCCACTTTAGTGTGGCGAAACACACCTGGAATCAACCTGTCCAACTCCTTTCATTTGTTCGAAATACCCCTAGCATTCTAGAAGCACGTAAGCTGGTTGCTGATCAGAATCTTCAGACCACAAAATGTTAAAAGGCAGATGGCATGACGCACTCTTCCCCGCATTGGTCGAGAGCCAAAACTGTACGGATTAATACATTCCACAGCCTTAAGCCCTCTCCAGACAGAAGAACATTTTGTGCGAAGCGATGCGTAACTACGTGCCTACAAGGTCAACATTGGTGCAATCGTATGGTTGATGTTGCAATTAAGGACCAATGTTGAAGTCTGTTTTACACCACACTGCGTCACTGTGCAGCCGTGAGCAGCCAGTCTGGTTAGGGCTTTACACTTTGATATCACCGTTACCCACAGCCAGCTTCCCTTTGGAGCCTTTCCGTCTGATTTGCAGTGTACGCTTTTGCATATCCGAGTTCGAGGTACCAACTGATAGGTCTCCCATAGGTTTGTCTGATCCCTCAGCACCAGCACACAATTTGTTTTCTGCAGTGGAAGAAAACGGACTAAACACAGGATAAGAATGATTGGGTACTACACAGCAGCCTGAACTATCATCTGGCAACTTGCTTCCAAAAAGGCACCCCTCCCTTCGTTTGGCTACCTCTAATTTGTCTTTTGCTATTTCTCCTCCTCCTGGATTCCATGTGAAATTGCCTTTTAATACCTCCCCCCCTCCTACGTCATGGTTAACAGAGTGACCGGCAATGCTGTCACCATTTAGCGAAGCAACTGGAAGTGACATTTTAGAGTGACATCAAGGTATACCGGAGCGACAGCAAGTGACGTTTTAGAATAGCGTCAAGGTTTACCAGTGTGACCATCTTGGTTTACCTGGTCAACCATGGTCCTGGTTTACTTCCATTTAGCGGAATTTGTGCTAAGTGTTGCGTATTTTTTACTAAGTTTATATTTCCGTTAGGATTTGGACGTAGCACTTGAATTTTCGGTCCAGGTTTATTCGAATTTAGCGGAGTTTGCGCTAAGTGTTGCACATTTTTTATTAACCTTATATTTTGACTAAAGATTATTAGATGTCTCTCTTGAATTTTCGGTCCGGGTTTACTTTCATTTAGCATTGCTTGTGCTAAGTAACACTTTTTTTTTACTATCGCTATATTAGGTTTTGGTTTACTATGCTGTTTACTTGCATTCAGTGGGACTTGTGCTAAATGTTGTGCATTTTTGACTGTTGCTATATTTACTCTAAGGTTTATTGGAACAACAACTTCAGTTTTCGGTCAGGGTTTACTTGCATTTAGTGGTGTGTGTGTGCTAAGTGTTGCAAGTGTTGCGTATTTTTTTTATTCTCCTTAAATTTGTGCTAAGGTTTATTGGATGTACCTGTCCAGGTTTACTTGCATTTAGCGGTATTTTGCGCTGACTGTTGTGTATTTTTTACTTGCCTTACATTTGCGCTAAGGGCTTGGATGTACCACTCGGTCCAAGTTTATTCGCATTTAGCAGAACTGCACATTTTTTACTAATATAATGTTGCATATTTTTACTATCCTAATATTTTTGCTATCGGATTTTTCGGATGTATCACTCGATCCAGGTTTACTTGCATTTAGTAGGGCTTGTGTTAAGTGTTACGTATAATTTACTATCCTTATATTTGCGGTAAAGGTTTGGACGTACTGCTGGAATTTCGGTCCAAATGCATTCAGAGGGACTTGTGCTACCTACTGCGTATTTTTACTAACCCTTATATTTGTACTAAAGTTTATTGGAGTAACCACTTGAATTTTCGGTCCACGGTTGCTTGCATTTAGTGGGGTTTGTACGAAGTGTTGTTTATTTTTTACTACGTTATATTTGTGCTAAGGGTTTGTATGTTTTTCCCTGTTGCACGGTTATAGATGTGAGGTGGCAGGGTTGGTGGGGGGGGGGGGATAGGATCATGAAAGCAGGACTGTTAGTGGGTAGAACACTAGAGTTGGCTTCTCTGATGTCAAGGTTTACTAGAGTGGGGCCCGGAAGTGATGTCAAGATTTAACGGAGCGGCTTCGCTTAAATTCATGATGGCGTTCTACCTGGAAAACCGTGAAAACCGGGAAAATTCAGGGAATTTATCAAGTCTGAAAAGTCAGGGAAAAATCAGGGAATCTAAAAAACATATACTGGGATTCAGGGAATTTCATCACTTTTCGGAAAGTCTTCTTTCTCTATAAATATTACCTATTTCGTATATTACTTTTTACTTCTAAAACCTTCTATTATTTCAGCTAAAACTATGATGTTCTGTTTGTTTCATTTATGATAAAGCAAAACCACTTAAGCCTAAGTAATTTGGGTCGTTACGTCTTACATATATATCTATTTTTGGTCAGATAACGGCATTCCTACTCTTTACCAGTTCAAAGTACGGCAATGCAATATTTGATTTAGCAAAGAGATGGAATTTAGTTATTGTGATATGAGTGTAATTTGGGAAACAATTTTTTTTAGTTCTGTAATGCATCTTCTTTCGACCGAAAAAAAAAAAACATCAGGAAAAAATGTCAGCATTGGTCTGGAAAACCGGGAAAAAATCAGGGATTTTCATGAACGCCACCCTGAAATTTTCGGTCGAGAATTCAGCAGAGTGTGGAGTTCATTATGGTGTTAAGTATGAGGACTGAACCTGGAATTCAGGAAGAGGAGATAAAAATGTGGCCAGCCATGCAAATATTTATTGAGTTGGAATTCAAAGTGTGTGTGAGATGTGGCCATGGTCAAGGTTGTCACGGTGCGCTACAGTGCGGTTCGGCCATAACATAATTTGGATTATTATGCGTGAAAGCGCTATTTGACACACCAATTTGACAAAGAAAGAAAAGAAAGACAACTGCCCCGACTGGGATTCGAGCCCAGGATTTTCTCCATTATTAGGTGTGATTATTCTCGCAGAACAAGTCTATAATGCAGACTATATGCTTCGTCAACCTTTTTTTTACCTTATTACTTATTGTTTATTTCTCATATTGGTTTGGATGCCAGCTTCTCTCTTTGTACATATGCTTGTAACCTTTATGTCACCATCGATAAAAGTGTGAACAACATATCATCGGGGTATAGCTGGTGGCATAGCGATAGACTGCCTGGCATGAGAAGGCCTGGATTAGAGCACCAGTCCAGGCAGTTGTTTGAGCATTTTTTCGAACTCCGGGCATCTGACCGCACAACGGACACCCCCTTAACTTGGTTCCAGGCAGGGTCTACAAAAGTTGTGGAAAATTTTTTTTGCCAGTCGTGTGATGTCGTGCTGGACCGCCATGCCCGAGGCTGTCATCATGGCCAACTCCCTTCCAACTTTTAAACACTAACTCCGGACTCTCATCCTTCCTTTTACTTCGAGATTTGTAAATAGGCATTTTAGTGGTTGCAGTTTGATTGTATTGTATTTATATATTGTGTTTAAGTTGTATTTAAGACATGGCTCCAGTTGCTGCCCAACGGGTAATTTTATCATATCAAAAACCAAAACTGGTAAAAGGGGCCGCCAAGTTCCGAATGGTTCGGCCCTTCAAAGGAGTGATATCAACCCACGAAAACATTCGCCAAGTTAATCGCACCGACTAATAGTTCGAAGGTTAAATGAAAACTAGAAAATTGCTACTTTCGGTAGCAATGTTAGAGTTTTCATTTAACGTTCAAAGTATTATTCGGTGCGATTAAGTTGGCAAATGTTTTGATGTGTTGATATCACTCCTTTGAAGGGCAGAACCGTTCGAAACTTGGCGGTCCTTGTTACCAGGTTTGGTTTTTGATATGATATCACTCCCTTTTTTTAATTGTGTATTAGACTCAACTCCACTACCGTGCAGATGTGTAATAAAGTGCCACGGCAACAAGAAATTGATTTTCAACAATTTGCTACTATCTTTTGCCTATAGGCCGAACCATTCTCAACTTGGTCAACTCTTTAGGTTTTTGGTTTGGTTTTAATTTTGTTGTAATTTGTTTTATTTAGTTAGACTTGGTGTGTTGATATAAATCCTTTGAAGGGCCGAACCACTCTCAACTTGGTGGCCTCTTTACCAGTTTTTGGCTTTGTTTATTTTGATTTGTTTTGACAGTTGGTTTATTTTTTCGTGAATTGGACGTGAATACAATTTCTTTGCAACGTTGTTTAGTTTTATCGTGAAACACTAGTGAGTGTCTAGGCACGCACGTCAGTGTACACGTTCTCATTGTCCGAGCTTTGGCCGTCCAATGAGAGACGATGCCAACAATACTAACAATGGCTATAACAATATTTTCGTACTTACACACCCTCCCACGCCATCCACGTTACGCCCCCAGGCTCCAAACCATAAAAGGTACACAATTCGTATTGTACTGCACCCATTCGTCCAATTTCATGGCTAGAAGCCTTCCCGTTATCTCGGTATCGATGAATATTCACCTTATGGGATTTAACATGGGGATGAGCCGACTAGCTAGCTAGTTAGTAAACATTTTCAACGTTATTGAGGGACAGATTTTGCATTGAAAGCAGCTTAGCTGGCATTCCTACACGAGTTAATTTTTGTCAGGTTGTTCACTGCTCTCGATTTCAACACAATATAAGCTTTTGTACCGCATTTTTATTTTTCCCCAAGTACCTGAAATTTGCCCAACTATGCTTCAGGAAATAAGACACTGACGCTATGGCGTCGCGCTACAATGAAAGGGTGAAAGGGTTTAACGAGCGTTAACCACTCCTGGTCATCTGCCCGAAGCCCTAAGGCCCTATGTCTGCAACAGCCAGATTCCCAGGCGGTCACCCACCCAAGTACAGCGCTACAGTGGTTTACAACCTCGACAATTGAATTGATGTGATGTTTATTGTGATGCTTGTTGCCTAACTTGGCGTGACACGCTACTATGTGTCTAGGTTATATCGTATTCCTCTGTTTCTTTAGGACCATTGTTAGTGAAAGCAGTGTCCTTTTGCGGCCTTGCAGTGCTGGAAACACCGGTTCTCGTCAGATCCCCGAAGTTAAGCAGCATTGGGCTGGATTGATACTTGGGTGGGTGACTGCCTGGGAATCTGGCTGTTGCAGACATAGGGCCTTAGGGCTTCGGGCAGATGACCAGGAGTGGTTAACTCTCGTTAAACCCTTTGAAACCCTTTGTCCTTTTGGTTCCTTTTGCCATTTGGGAATAAATTGTTTATTGTTGTTATAATAATAACACATATTACCATACTTTTTTCGCTTTCATTGTTATAAAACTCGACAATAAATCGGATACAGTATTGTTGTAAGTGTCACTTATTGGTACACTTTTACAGTTTTTCTATGCTATCCTGTCAGCGTTCATATTGTTATCCACCCAAAACCAAAACTGGTAGAAAAACCCGCCAAGTTTCCAAAAACGGTCGGCCTTTGAAGGTAGTGATATCATTCCACCAGAGAAAGCCGCCAAGGTTAATCCTATTAGCCAAATTAATCGCACATATTAATAGTTCGAAAGTTAAATGAAAACTAGAAGATTGCTACTAGCGGTAGCAATCTTCAAGTTTTCATTTAACGTCCAAAGTATTATTCGGTGTGATTAACTTGGCGGCCTTTCCCTGGTGGAATGATATCACTACCTTCAATGGCCGAAAGTTTTTGGAAACTTGGCGGGTTTTTCTACCAGTTTTGGTTTTGGGTGGATATCAGAACTTTCATAGGACTGTGAACGTACATAAGGTTACACCGTCTGTTTAAGATGCTTCAATCCCATTTTTGCACACACTGACTAACAATCGCTGATTTTGTTCGCTTCGCTCACTCAATCAGCGCATCCCCTTCAGTTGTTTTGTTTATCCCTGCAACTTCCCCTAATTTTTCAAGATTTCGTTCACATTTAGTTATGCAGAAACCCCCGAAGGTCGCTGTTACTAAAACAGCAGAACGCGAAGCATTTTTTTTGGGGGTTATTAACAAAAAACCCGTTAGCTCGTGTATGCTCGTATTGTTGCGTAACCATCATCTAACGTGTATCCCTTTATTCTTACGCAATCCACGGCAACGTTAATGTTTCTTTATTTTGTCCTTCGTTACAGTTCAGTTCTTAGTTCGTCCAGGCTTTTACAATAAATCTAAGGACCAGTCTTGATTGTTCAAGCCATTGGCTTAAAATCTTTTATTGCAACTTGGAAAAGAAGCGAAATATAAATTCGCCGGTGGCAAATTTCAAAACCCTCCCACGCATTTGTCCTGACCCTACAACCCCCAAACCAACAAAAGGACCATCCTCAGATCACCAAGCATCCGTGTGAAAAAAATCAGGTACGTAGGCCTTCGCAATTTTGCGCTAGCCATGAGCAAAAAGTCTATGGGATTTAACATGGAAAAAATCTTATTAGCCAGCTAGACAGTAACATAAAAACAACGTTATTGACGCATCTTTTTCTCTATGATTGGTGGACACTCATCCTTTAAATTTTAGTTTTTCTTAATCTCTGACCCTTCACCTTACATTTTCCACAATTTGAAACATTTCTGTCGCATTGGGATTTATCCTCAACATGCCAAAATATGCTTTCAGTTGCTTACAGTTAACAGACACATGTCTGCTAGTGAGCCGCCTTTTTATCATTAACAATCAATTTTTAACAATCGGATGTCTACAATGGGATGATCTACTGTTACTTGGCGGCGACACACTAGCGTGTGTCTAGATAAGTGTCAGAATAAGTTACTTATTGCTACACTTATAACAATGAACAATAACGCCAACCTAAACGTTTTATCACGTAGGCAGAGAGAAGGTCAACAGGACTTTCGCTGCCAAGTTTTGACAAAAATAATTTCAAAGAGAAGAACAAAGAACAATACCGAATGGCTTCATAAAATAACGGGCTTGTTTTGTGTAAACGCTAACACGATTCTACATTAGTTTTTCATTTTGGCAACCAACATTTTCAAGAACCTAACGGAAAATTTGATAATTTGAACATATCACACTCGCTGTGCTAAACATTTTGCTTCCTCGGCTCTTAACGCCTCGGCTAAGCCTCGGAAGAACAAAACTATCACAATAAATCACGTATAGAGGGACCATTGTTGCAAAAGTATGCCAATAACCACTACTTATTTATTAACAATTACAATTATTACGTTGTAATCCTCGAAGCTATTGTAAAGCTTGTGTGAGTTTGTAATAAATCATATTCAAAACACAATACATTTTTACCATTATTATCAATTAACACTTTGAACTAGGTGGTATTTTATTTTTGCTTATTAATATTTTCAGTGTACTTTTAAGATTCTCATATTAACCTTTCTCTGAGTATTAGTTTTAGGACGTTTAAATTTTGATATTCCAACATCTCTTTTGTTAATTCATTAAAGATTTTCGGTATATACCACGTTCTATTTCTCTTACCGTATGTATAGTTCCATCTTGGTAGTAGGCACATTTCTCTATTATGTCTTAAATTTATTTTCTTGTCTTTATTATAAACTTTAAACTGATGTTTGTGGCAATTTTTGGTAAGTATTTCATACTTTTCAAGTTTCACAATTTTCAGTATCTTATTTTCTTTATATAAATCATCAGTCCTTTTTTTTAGGGGTTTTGTTTCCTAACAGTACTTTAATTATTTTATTTTGTAATTTTTGCAATAAATAGTCTGATGTTAATCCATATAGTTTTATTCCACACCTTAGGATGCTTCCAATCCAAGCGTTATATACGATTTTTTATTTTGTATGTTTAATATATTTCACAGTTGATACATTTTAGGCATCACTTGTCTTATTCTTTTTATTAACTGTAGTATGTGTGCTTTGATATTCCAATTTTTGTCTGTTTCATTCCCTAGATATTTTGCAGAGTTCTTTTTTCTAATTGGGTACACTTTTTTATCACATTTCTCTTTGTCACATATTCCATCTGTAGTTAAATTTTTACAATTTCCATAGTGTTTAATTATCCAAATATTTTTGTTTTTATTTAGTTTTGGTACGTTATATCTAATTGAACTGTTTTTTTCCTTGCTTATAAACAGCTCGTTTTCAACAAACCAGTTATTTAGTACGTTAAAGTCTTGTTGTAAATTTGACATCATTCTTTCGTATTTATAATGTATTGAAATTAAGATTGTGTCATCCACAAAATAATAATAGATCTGTGTTTCCAAGGTTGTTGGTTATATCATTTGTATAAATTAAATACAATTGTGATCCTAATACAGATCCTTGAGGGCTCCAAATTTTGAATAATTTATATCACTATGTATTCCTTGCAGTTGTACTGTTGTTTTCCTATTATTTAAGTAGCTTGTTATTATAGTCCTAATTTTTTGCATTTATTTCATAAGATATTTTTGTTAAACGTGTCAAATGCCTTTTATAAGTCTACTAAAACTACTCCTACGTATTTCCCATCATTTACTGTGCCAGTTATTATGTCGTTTACTTCTATTAAAAGGTCAGTTGTGCCTTTATTTTTTGTATATCCATATTAGTTACTGTTTAATACTTTTAATTTATCTAGAAAGTTACTTATTTTTTTGTTAAAGAATTTTTCTATTATTTTGTTTATTATCGAAAGTAAAACTATAGGTGTATAATTGTTTTTATCCGTTTTTATTCCTTTTTTGTACACTGGTATTATTACTTGAATTTTTATTATATCTGGCCAGATCTCTTTATCTATCATTACATTGATTAATTTACAAATGGCCTTTGCTGTGTTTCTTTAGTTTTTTTATGTGTTCTGTTTGTATTTTATCAATTCCTATTGCGTGTGTTTTTTTTAATTCGTTAATTAAGTGTATTACTTCTATTTCACTTGCATATTCCATAAACATTGTTCTCTGTGAAATATTTTGTTTTATCTTGTTTGTTCTTTTCTTTACTTCTTTATAATAACTTCTTGATAAATTTCATGTTCCTTCTTAAAACTATCTTTCAATTTTGGCACTTGATTTGAAAAAAACATTATTGAAGTTATTTGTTGTTTCTATAATAGTTTCCTCTTTAAATGTATTTGTAACATTCTTATCAATGTTTTTTTCTTTTATTTTTCTTGATAAGCTCGTTTATTACATCTCATACTGATTTTTTTTGCTTTGTTGTAATCCTTCTAGCTTTTCTTTATAGTATCTTTGTTTACATTCTTTAATTCTTTGCTCTATTTCATTCTTTTCTTTTTTATAAATATTGACTAATTCTGTATCAATCAATGATGATTTTCTTATTTTGTTCCATAAATCATTTTTCCGTTTTATATGTTCAATTTATTCATTTGTTATCCATTCTTTTCTTTTTTTTATTTTTCATGTTTATTTGCAAATCTGTTGTTTAACTCATCTTTTTAATTGTTTTTTTTTTCATTTTTAATATTATTTGTGTATATAATATTTATTTGGTTTTGTATTATGTTGTAAATCTTATTAGAAACAAGTCAATCCTTCTAGCACTTCCCATTTAATATTATTCATCTCCTTTATGATTTCTTCATCTTTATATCTAATATATTCACTCTTAAGTTTGTATCACTATCTTTTGTTTTAACATTTCTTGTAGTCCGCATCCAGCACATAGTTATGTAATGATCAGAAATGCTTTCTGATCTTGTTGGGGAATCAATTTTTTTTCATATCCTAATTTTGCTAATGTATTTTCGTAGTTGTCTATTAAATGTTGTTCATGTTTATCTTCCAAGTCTTCTGTATTTTTTAGTATATCAATATTGATATCTCCTATTATTAATTGGTAAGACCAATTTGATTCTTCATTCTTAATTATAGTCTTTAGTTTTTGCATAAATTCTCTCTTACATGTATTAGGTTTTTTGTATATGACAATTAGTCTTATTTTTTCTTTTTCCTTCATTAATCCTATTCCAATATCCACTACATTATTTTCTTTAAATGTTTTTTCTGTGCATTCTATACAATAATCTTCTTCAACAAAAATAATTATTCCACCTCCTATTTTAGTTGTTTCTCTTGTTATTGTTTTTTTTTCATAACCATGTAAGTTATACAGATCATTTTCTTCTTTTTTATGGTTTATTTCTGCCAATATTATGATATTCCAATCAATTTTAGTTTCTAGTAGTTTTAGCTGCATTGCATTCCAGTTTTTCCTTAAACTTCTAATATTGCTATGTTGCACCTTTACACTTTTAAAGTCACTACAATCTTCTTTGATTTTTCCTTCAATTTCACTGCTGTTTTCAAATATTGTGTTTGTGAACTTATTGAGCGGTTGTCATAATCATTAGATCTTCTTCTCCACGTATTATTTTCACTTCTTGCTCAGTTTCATTCTTCCTCATCATATTTTTCCATTCTTGAACCATACATATTTGAAGTCATTATTATCCCTTGCAAAATTTCGTGCTTTCCAGAATAAACTCTTCATGTAAGGAGTCATATTTCCATTTAAATATATCCTTTTCCTATTTCCATTCCTGTACACATTGTCGTGGTAAAATTTTTTTTGATCCAGCCACATTTGCCTACTGTTGAACTGTATCAATAAAACAGTTTGTTTTGATCTCTATTCGGTATTCTATGTACCGCGTCTACGTGATTATCTTGAATGTTGAAGTTATCTGCTAATGTGCATACTACTTCCCTGATGTTTTCATTTTCCATCCAGTCCAGTTGGTCGACTTCCAAGTTTCTGTTTCGATCATACTGATCTTTCTCCTTTGCTTCTCTGTTCATAGTTGCCACTGTCTGTTTTACTAGGTTATTTTTTTTATCTATTTGTTTTCCAGTGTTTGTATTCTTTCGTCCATCTTCTTCATTTCTGTCTTCATTGCTTCATTTTCTTTCTTCAGTTCTTTCTGTTCTTCACTGATAAATTCCACCGTTTTATAAGTTCGTCAATTTTTTCTTATGTTTTCATAACAGTTTATCGAGTTTCTTCTCCATTCTGATTATACTCATTTCCATATTCGTTTGTTTGTTTCCTTCATTTGAACTTTCTCCTGTCTTCTCTCCTTCTTTACTTTATGCATCTCTTCTTATGTCAGTTCTGCTTACTAGTGACTTCTTCATTCTCTTGGTCTGTATCCTGGTCGTGCTCTGTTCCTGATAAAGTTCTTTGCTTTCGACATTTTAAGCATTTCCATTCTTCTTTTTTGGCTTAAGTTTTTGCTTTGCATGTATTTTGTGTTACACCAGTATATTTGTAGTGGTATTTTGCGTTGCCTACACCACATTTCGCATGATCTCCCTGTTTTCGTAATGGATTTTCACATTCACCACATTTAGACTTCTTTTTCTTTCTTTATGGGTTGTCAAGTTTTGATCTGGTTTAAATAACTTCATTCTGCGTTAGCACTTTTCGAACTTTTTGAGCACTTTTTAGTAATAATAATACATTTTTCAAATATGTTTATTCAAATATGAGAAAACACGAAACTCGTTGGAGTTTGTATGTGTTTTACTGTCATCACAGCAAACTTATGTTAATGTTAAGCTTCTATAAAACAATACCATAAACAATAAATAATGTTATGTTATGTTACCTAAGATCACCCATAAATACATAATATCAGTGTACTAAATAAGATTATAAAAATGTCAAGAGTAAATTATCAAAGTAAAATATCAGAGTAAAATACATTGTTAAAATCCATATCAGAGCAAACATTATACTGAATAGCCAGAGCAGTCATCACCAAGTTTCATTTCTTACTCCTTTAACCAGGTTCTAACTTTCCTTTTCAGCTCCCCAAAAGTTTTAAGTTCTTTAAGTGGCTTAGGGATGTTGTTAAAAATATTAGGCACATAAAAACTTCTACATTTTTTGCCATACAGATTTCTCCAGTCAGAGACGGTGTAGTTTAAGTTTCTCAAATTTCTTGTAATTTTATTTTTTAGCTTTTTAAACTCATCCGAAAAATAATTATTTTTGATAATGGTCATATCTATTAGTTGTTTTACAGCTAGGATGTCATGTTTCAAGTATAATTCTGTAGAGCTAATTTCTTTGTTATCAATCCCGTTCAGCACTTTAACCATTTTATTTTGCAGATATTGAATAGGAGTTATTAAATATTCACTAGCCAATCCATACATTTCACAGCCATACCTCAAATGAGATGCTATCCATGCCTCATATAAAATTTTCTTATTTCTGTTTCCAGTCATATATCTAATAGTATAAAGAGAAGGTATCATTTGTCTCAGCCTAGTAATGAGATTATCTACATGATAATTGAACTTCCATTTATTATCAATAACCATTCCCAGATAGGTTGCTTTTTCAACTTTGTCCAGTTTAGAGCAGTTACATTTAGCGTTATTTGATTTTTCATTACATGCAGGATGATTTTATCTTTATGTCGCTCCATGTGTGACGTACATATTTCCATAAATTTTGTCTTTTCTTTACTAATAAATAATTCGTTGTTGGTTAGCCACTCATTTACTAAGTTAAAATCATTTTGAAGGTCCTTCATCATAGTTTTATACCTATAATTAATTGACATAAATATAATATCATCTGCGTATAAAATTGTGATTGTATTTTCACAAATCTTATCAATATCATTAATGTAAATAAGAAAAAGTATGGGACCCAACATTGATCCTTGTGGAACTCCAAATTTAACTTCTCTGAAATCACTAATGTCGCCTTACACACGAACACAGCTTTTCGTATTAGACAAATAACTTTGCAAAATGTTGTAAATTTTTCCTTTAAGTCCAATGTTGTAAATTTTTTCCATTAAAATACCTATATCTAAAGTATCAAATGCCTTTTGCAAATCAATGAGGATGGCTCCTACAAATTTACTCTGATCAAGTGCAGTTGAAACAATATCATTTAGTTTTTTCAGTGCATCGTTTGTACTCTTTTTTTTTTTTTAAATCCATATTGATTTTGAGACAGTAATTTAAAAGTGTTCAAGAAATGTTGTATACAATTTGTAAAATATTTTTCACTAATCTTATTAATAGCAGGTAGATGAGCAATTGGTCTATAATTTTCATATTTTTGTTTATCCCCTTTTTTATAAACAGGTCTCAATACCTGTGTCTTCAGTGCTGTAGGCCAGGTTTCTTTTTCAATAATTGCTGAGATTAGATTTGTTACGAAAGTACCAGTGTTGTTTTTACTTTCAATTAGATGTTTCATATGAAGCCCATCAATACCAATAGAGTTAGTTTTCTTCATTCCTGAAATAATTTGTACAATTTCATTTTTGGTGGGTTTTTTTCAGAAGAAAGGTTTTGTCTATCAAACAAGTTTTCTTATAGTGTCTTTTAGTTTTTATTTTATTATTTACATTAAGATTACTTTTTATTTTGTTCACTTGGTTCACAAAGCTTTCATTAAAATCATTTCTCACATCCTTCAGGTCCATAGACACAAAATGCTTACAGATATGTTCATCAATATTTAACTTTTTATTTATTTTTTACCTGTTACAGTGTTAATTCTGTCCCAGAAGTTGTTTATTTTATTATTATTGTCCCCTAAAATTTTTCAATAATAACTTTGTTTCGCTTTAGTTATCTTATTTTTAACTTCCTTCTCTAAGGTTTTATATTTTTGTAGAAGATTAGTTGATGGATTTTTAGTTTTGCAAATTTTGCTCCTAAGCTTATATTTGTAGTTAATGCTCTCAAGGAGATTTTGTGTCATCCATGTCTGTTTCAGAGTCTTAAAATTATCTTTTAGTCTGACTTTTATTGTGTTGGCATCATAAATATTTTTAATTTTATCAGAGAAAGCATCGTACATTTCACTTGGTTCCTCATATGAATTCATATATGACCAGTCGACATTATTAAGCTGTCTGATAATATTTCTGTCATCTAATTTACTTTTCCACACGTTTCCCATGTTGGAGTCTTTTCCCCTATTTAATTGTACAGTCCATAATTCAAGAATAGTAATATAGTGATCCGCAATTTTTCTTTTAAATACCAAGCCTTGGTTCTCAATCTTGTTTAATTTTGTAAACGCATGATCAATGCATGATTTTGTGATTTTACCATTTCTAATTTCTTTTCTGGTTTCAATTGTGATTTTAGACGAATAGCCTTGTGCAGCCATCATATTTTCATACCTTTCAATGTCATACTTCTCCGACTTGTCAACAGTTTCTTTCAAAATATTTAAATTAAGATCCCCCATAATAATCACATTTTTTATTTTATCTTTTTCTTTAGCTTTAAGCATATACTTTAGTTCTTTAATGAATTTTATTCTACTTGATGATGGCTGCCTATAGATAGCAATAAGATTATAGCTAAATTGATTTTTATGAATTTTTAGATCAAGGACCTCATTTGTATCAATTTTTATGCACTTAGCAGTTACGCTCAGGTTATCTCTAACGAAAGTGATAACTCCTTCCCCCTTTTGATTCTTTCTAAGAGCTGTAAAGGTTTGATAAGATAGTAAGTTATATAAACAAGTTTCATTTTCCGTAATGTTGACTTCCGTAAGAATAATTGCATCCCAGTTAACACCACTGTCACAGATTTCAGAAACAAATAGTTCCCAATTTTTTCTGCAGCTTCTGATATTGACATGCATAATTTTGAGTTGGTTTAGTGAATTAATAGTTTCAGTAACCAGATTTTCTTTCAAATCAACTTTGTTAAAAATACACTTAGTGTTAAAAAATGTGTCTTCCATCACAGAATCGTTTTTAATTTTCTTCATTTAGTTGCTGCGAAATGACCTTTGGGAAGTCCTCTTCCGATTTAATAATAACAACATTTTGGTCACCTTATTGTTATCGCATCATGATTTTTTTCCTCTTTTGAACTAAACAAAGCGGTAGTTATTCTCTTTAGCATATTGTTTACTCTTCCAGAACAGTTGTTTGTAGAACGGAGTCATGTTTTCATTGAAAAACACTTTTTTTAAATTTCCATTTCCAAACAAGCTGTCATTTGTCACCGTTTTCTTTGCATTTTGTAGCCACGCATCCCTATAGTCACGATGCTTGAACTGTAGTAGTAAGACACTTGGTTTATTTTGGTTTTTGTTAGGGATTCGGTGTCCAGCGTCGACTTGTTCAGCATTATATTTTGTCACTCCGAATTTATCAGTTACTTTTTGTACAACTTCCTGGAGTTTTTCGTTTGGTAGCCAGTCTAAGTTATTTATCTCAAGATTTCGGTTGCATTCATATTGTTCTTTTTATCTAGTATCTTGTATTAATCTGGTTGTCACATTTTTTTGCATATTTTCGTTTTGTTCAAGGACAGCAACTCTTTCTTTCATTTTTTCCATGTCACTTCTTAATTCTTTATTTTCTCTTTGTAAGTCCTGTACGTTTTTATCCATATGATTCATAGCTTCAATTAATGCGTTAACTTCTGTTTTTATTGCTTTGATTTCTTTGATTTCTTCAAGCAGTTTTTGCATGGCTTTCTGAACAGCGTCTTCTATTATTTTTTTTATTTCATCAGAGCTTAGGCTACCGTTTGATTTTTCGGTGTCTTGTCTTTTTTTTATTTTACCCTCTTGATTTTTTTGCTCCTCCGTCGAATCATCTTCGTTGTTTTCATCCTCTGTGTCATCTTCTTCCTCCGACTGAGATGCATTTTTCTTTCGACAACGTTTGCATGACCATTCATTTTTTTTTCGTTTGACTCATAGCTTTCCAAGTTTTACTAGAAACTCCCGCACAATCATAGTGAAATTTTCCTTTATATCCTGCAAGGCACTGCACGAAATCCCCTTGAGAGGTTTTATTTTCACACTCATTGCACTTCATTGTTTTTTTTTTCTTTTTCTTAATTTCTCATATATGTGACGCGTTTTACGATTTCTACTTGGTTCGTAAGCATGGTGACGTCATTCACGAATGCACTTATGGCGGCTTGCAATCGCTCCCGTTGTCTCAGCCCACCTTTCACTCGTCCAATTCACAGTTAATCAGCAACCGAGAAAGCACGAAAATGGCTCAAAATGTTCTCTACAACGTAACGCACACACTACTCACATCAATCCAGCAAATCCTCCATACCGGATTTTAAAAACAGCGAGAAATCAAGAGGCCACAATTAACCGTGCTCACCCTGGCGGTATAAATAATAATAATAATAATAATAATAATAATGATGATGATAATAATAATTTTTTATTGCATTGTAACATGGCTCGAAGTTTCCAAAGAAACTTGTATGAGCAACAAGCAAATATATTATACAATAATAATATTATTATTTTTAAGCCTTTAATAATAATAAAATTGCTATCATTATTTAAGGTTTATTTTAGGAGAATTTGATGAAAGCAGGCTAATTTCTTTGCTTCAGATTGTATTGATGAATGTTTTTGAACACCAAAACTAATGAGACACTCATAAATGATGATTAGAAAGGCTCAGTAAATACTCATACATTGGTAAATGACCATGCATTCCAAAATGTGGTGTGTGTGATATTGCAAATATTGAATATAAAGCTGAGTTTGCACACACATCAAATACCAAGCAACTACGGAAGCTGGGACATGACATTCTCTTTTTGAGTTCAAAAAATTCACCAGAAATATATGGAATCCCATTTGGACCACTCAGTATTTTTACCAATTTTGACGTATGGCATTTTGCACAAATACACAACTATCTAGGAATCAGCAAAGAATGTCACTGAAAAACAGTTGAGGGCAAAAACACCGTCCTGGAAAAACGAATGTTGTGGTTAATAAAATATGAGTGCATTCCACACTAATTTTCGGTTAATAGTTGAAACCCGTGTTAAAACCACGCTAATTTTTTTTCTAATAAATTTAACCATTTAGCATGTCAAGGTGTGTCGACTGTGACGATAAACTGATTGCCATTATGACATTAAAATGCCATTATGACAAAAAATGCCATTATGACAAAAGAAATGGCGTGGGTTGGCCCTATCTACCATCAAAGGTATGAGTCAAAAAAATAAAAAAAGACTGGGTGTGTAAAAGATGTAAAAAGTATAGGACAAATTCAGTGAGTCAAGATGAAGAAAAAGATGACCACAATGAAGGAGCCGATTCACCTCCTGATAAACAAATACCTGCTGAAGGTGACTCAGAAGATATAAATGCTGCAGTGAAAAGATTGAAGAAAGGTATGCATGAAATCTTGAAGCTGAAACCATCAATAGAGAAAATTGATCATATAATGGAAGGAACTGCATTTATTGAAAAACAATACGAAGCTATCAAACAGGAAAATAAAGAAATCAAAGAGCGTTTAAGAACACTTGAAAAAAGTTTAAAGCTTAGCAAAATACGAAATCTGAGACTCGTGACATGAAGAACACTATAAACGAAATAAAGCAGGATCAAAACGAGTTGGAGCAGTACAACAGAAATAGGAACATTGAAATTTTTGGCGTTGAGGAAAAATACAACGAAGATATGAAAGATACCGTTCATAGATTACCATAATGGTCTACAAATTGAAAACTTTCACGTGAATTACATCGAAAAAGCCCACAGTATTCCTACCACACAAAAAAGTAGGCCACACACAATTGTCATTCAGTTTTGCACCAGGGAATCCTGGGATGAATGGTTGAAGAATAAAAAAGGTAGACTCAACAATGACGATATTTTAAAGAAGAATATTACCGAAAAATCTATATGAACAAACACTTAAAACCTTTATTTAAAACTCTTATGTGGCGAAACCACACAAGCAACTAACGGAATATATAAATTAATGAGGTTTAGGAATGGCAAGATCGATCTAAGAAAAAAATGCTACACACAGACAATAACAATACAATAACAATACAAAGTGAAATGAAATGGACAAACTCGTACAAGAAATTGATTAGTCAAATGGAGGTAATACAGAATGATGATGTGGAATCAGTTTATATTGTGGTGAATAACTTTAGTGATCTAGGTCAGCAGTTGATAGTAACTAATGGCAACAAGCATGTTACAAAGTCACATACAAATATAAGAAGCTGCCAGAAAAAATGGGATCAAGTTGTTATGGAAATAGAAAACTCAGCTATCAAAATGGGATACAGTATAATTATTATCGCTGAAATAAACCTAAAAGAGGAAGAAATTATTAAGTACAGTATTGAAAACTACGAGGTTCTGGAAATTTAATTATGTTCAAAGAATCAAAGATAAACTTAGTAGAAAACAAATGTTTCTAGACACACGCTAGTATGTCGCGCTAAGTTAGGCAACAATCATCACAACAAACATCACATCAGTTCAATTGTCGAGGTTGTAAACAATTGTAGCGCGGCGCCATAGCGTCAGTGTCTTATATCTTGAAGCATAGTTGGGCACATTTGAGGGACTTGGGGAAAAATAATAATGCGGTACAAAAGCTTAAGTTGCGCTGAAATTGAGAGCAATGACCCACCTGACAAAAATTAACTCGTGTAGGAATGCCAGCTAAGCGGCTTTCAATGCAAAATCTGACCCTCAATAACGTTGTAAATGTGTCAACTAGCTAGCTAGCTAGTCCGCTCATCCCTATGTTAAATCCCATAGGGTGATTATTCATCGATACCAAGATAACGGGGAGGCTTCCAGCTATGAAATTGGACGAATGCGTGCAGTACAATACGAACTGCATACATTTTATGGTTTGGAGCCTCGGGGCGTAACAGGGATGGCATGGGAGGGCGCGTAAGTACGAAAATATTGCTATAACCATTGTTAGTATTGTCGGCATCGTCTCTCATTGGACGGCCAAAGTGCGGACAATGAGAACGTGCATACTGACGTACGTGCCTAGACACACACTAGTACATCACGATAAATCTAAACAACGTTGCAAAGAAATTGTATTCACGTCCAATTCACGAAAAATAAATCAACTGTAATAACAAATCAAAATAAACAAAGCCAAAAACTGGTAAAGAGGCCACTAAGTTGAGAGTGGTTCGGCCCTTCAAAGGAGTGATATCAACACACCAAAACTAACTAAATATTGTAATACAAATTACAACAAAATTAAATCCAAACCAAAAACCCATAAAAAGGTGACTAAGTTGATAATGGTTCGGCCTATAGTCAAAAGGTAGTAGCAAATTGTTGAAAACCAATTTCTTGTTGACGTGGCACTTTATAGTACACAGCTGCACAGTAGTGGAGTTGAGCCAATACACAATTTAAAAAAAAGTAGTGATATCATATCAAAAACCAAAACTGGTAAAAGGGGCCGCCAAGTTCCGAATGGTTCGGCCCTTCAAAGGAGTGATATCAACACACCAAAACATTCGCCAACTTAATCGCACCGAAATAATACTTCGGACGTTAAATAAAAACTTGAACATTGCTACCGAAAGTAGCAATGTTCTAGTTTTCATTTAACCTTCAAACTATTAAGCGGTGTGATTAACTTGGCGAATGTTTTGGTGTGTTGATATCACTACTTTGAATTTACACCAACGATGCGATCGACATATCATTTACATACATGAACAATATATTTAACCTAACTGCCATTTATAGGAAACCTTCGTCAAGTCGCAAACGTTTATTCTACAGTCAAAGAACGTTTTAAATGAAAAAAAAAATAAAAATAAATAATAAAATTAATACAATCCTTGTTGGCGATCTTAAGAGGGAGTGCAACCCCTTTGGTTATCGCAATTCTGACTACTAGATGGCGTTAGCGTCTACAACGTATTTCAGTTACGATCTTATTTCCACTTTTTCTCAGTTATTTTTCAACGGAATTGTGTCAATCTTGTTTCTAATGAAGGAGAATCGTCTTGTCTAGAGAAGTGTGGAGACAAAATCATCTAAAATATATTTTTGCACTTTGGAGCAATATTTAAGGTTGGCTATTGAAAGATAAATGAAATCTGTAAACGTGATTGCCATCCAATATCTAGGGATTAAATCCTTTTCCTCATTAAAAAAGTGTTACTAATTTAAAATTAAACAACAAAATACCATAATATGCAGGTGCTGTTTGAAAAAAAACCTACCTACTCTAATCGGATTCGAACGCAGAACGGGTGTTAAATGTGACGAGGCATGTTGACAAAGAAGAGCTGGATAGCAGTTCCAACGCTCGTTAGATCCGTGCGTTCGGAAATCTGAGCAAAATGA
>JAHWFP010151396.1:0-41988 GCA_023313725.1 Lithobius niger | reverse complement strand
TCAGGAGTGCAAAAGCTATATGACCTTTCATGATGTGATGATGATGAATTGCTAGTTTCACTCATGAAAATGACGAATTAGCAACATTAAGGGGTCTCAGAGGTGCAAATGCTTTACGAGCTTTCACATTGTGATAATAGCAAATTGTCAGCATTAAAAGAGTCTGAGGAGTGCAAATGCTACGAGCTTTCACATTATGATAATGATGAATTGGCAATATTAAAGGGATCACAGGCGTGCAAATGATAATATATACAAGCTTTCACATTAGGAAAAGGACGAATTGTCAGCATTAAAGGGGACTCAGGAGTGCAAGAGTATCCATGGCCAGAATACCTTCTACATCTAACAGATCCATATGTATGAATGTTTTGTTAGCCTTATATTAGACTGTATTAATTTATCTGTAAAACAAATCATATGATAGTACTTCAAGCCACAGGAAAAGCTCCCAAGGCCCACATTCCACTTTGCATAAAAAAATTAGTCAGGTTAAAGCATAAATTATGGAGAATTTATAGACTTGAGAGGACTAATAAAAAAAAATGTATATTTGCAAAAATTTATACTCTAATGCATTCCGCAAGTTCGAACTTGAGACCGAACAGAATCTTATAAAACAAGGAAATCTAACCAGCTTATATAAGTTTGTTAAAAACTAAATCGGGTAGGTGCCATACTCTTTTGCTGCTTAAAATTGGAAGTAAATTAATTCTTGAACCAAACGATAAAGCAAATGTTTTTGCTAACGAATTAAAAAAAAAAGTTTTGCAATTGAAAATGGCTTCAAGCCTGACTTAAAATTCCAGTTTAATGCCCCGGAATGCATAGTTATTACTGCAGAAGAAGTGGTCTTAGAATCAAAACAAGTTATGCGGTTGGTCCTGATGGTCTATCAGCATTCTTGCTTAAGGAAATCAAGCACGAAATTTGCATACCACTTTCCTGGATTTGCGAGTTGTGGATTAGAGTTGTCCTTTAAAACAGGTGTTTTGCCTACTCTGTGGAACACAGGAAAAATTTCCCCGATTTTTAAAAAGGGTGATACATCCGACCTTCTAACTATCGCCCCATTGTCCTGACTTGTGTTTCTTGAAAAATATTTTTGAAACATTCATTAAACAGGAAATGGTCGACCACATTGATAGATATAATCTGCTTTTTAATAACCAATTTGGTTTTGCTGAAGGACGACCCACTAGCACTCAGCTATTGTGCTTTTTAGATTTTTGGACCTCATATATTGACCATGGTATCCCTGTAGATGTAATTTATCTGGATTATGCTAAAGCTTACGATATAGTTAGTCACGAAAAAAAATTGCTAATGAAATTATCTATTTACGGGTTTAGTGTAAGTTATTTAATTGGCTCAAAGATTTTTTTAGTTGGTAGGAATCACTGGGTTGAGCTTGACGGTAAAAAATCTTCTCCCATAACGGTAACTAGTGCAGTTCCACAAGGATCTGTCCTGGGTCCGTTACGTTTTATTATTTTTATCAACGACCTCAAATCTTCTAACAGCGTTATCGCTCTAATCAAATTCGCCGATGATGTTAAGCAATTTGGTGCAGTGGTGGATGACTCTACTCAAAATAATTTGCAAATCGAACTTAATAACCAGCAATCCTGGTCCAATATCTGGCAACTCCCTTTGGCAGAACACAAATTTGAAGTCATGCATTTTGGCAAGAATAACTTATCTTTTAATTACTTTCTATCCATAGGAGAAAGTTTGCCTGTCACTTCTATTCGGTCATCAACGATCTATGTATTTTGATGACAAATGACCTATGCTTTACCACACATTGTAACAAAATCGTTAAAACAGCATGACAGCTTGCTGCTATTATAAAAAGGTACTTTCACTCTTGTGACCGAACTACTCTTTTTTGGGCCTTTAAAGTCTTTGTGAGACCATTGCTTGAATATGCGATCCCTGTTTGGTCTCCTTAATTATTAATGGGTATTGACCATGTTGAATCTTCCACAGAGTGTGCTCGCATGGTCATTTGTTCCTGGTTCAACATATAGTTTTACAAAAAATCTGAAAGATTTCAAAGAACTTATGGTAATCGCCTTAGGATTCTGGGTATCGACTCGCTAGAACTTAAAAAATCTGTCTTACATGGTAATCTCGTACAAATACTAGAAAATTATTTTTTTGCAAGCGCGTGGGGTTGATTGTTGGAATAGTTTGCCATCATTGGTAGTTGAATCAAATAGCCTCGCTGCTTTCAAAAATCGCTTGAAGACCACTTGCGTAGATACATTCAAGCGTAGGAATATTATTTAAACCTTTAATTAGTTGATGGGATTTGCGGCTCACTTGCCAGCTATTACTGGGTCATCAGTCACTTAGTCATCAGTCGGCCTAGCATTTAACGCTTTTTTTTTGCCGTTTTCTCCCAACCTCCATTGTATACTTTTTGGAATTGTATTTTGTTTTTCTTAAATACTTTGTAATATTGTGGACGGGTGTAAGAGGCTTGCCCATCCCAGCTCCCGTTTGCTAATTGTGCAAAATAAACTTCATCTTATCTTATCTTATCTTACCTAAATGCATTATGAGCTTTCACGTAATGAAAATAACAAATTGTCAGCATTAAAGGGGTCTGAGGAGTGCAATAGCTGTATAAGCTTTTGCATTATTAAAATGACTAATTGTCAACATTAAAGGGGTCTCAAGGGTGCAAATGATATATGAGCTTTCACATTGAGAGAACGACGAATCGCTGCACTCCTGAAGTCATGAAATTGACAATTTTACAACATTAGGAGGGTTTCAAAATTGGGGTACTTGTGAAAATGCTTTTACATTGTGAGAATGGCGAATCTTTAACTGCACTCTCAAAAATAAAGAATTGAGAACGTTAGATGGTCTCAGGGGGTACAAATGCTATAATTATGAGCGTTCACATTGTGAGAATGACGAATTGTTAGCTGTAGTTTTAAAAATGACTAATAGCAACATTAGCGAGGTCTGATGGGTGTAAATGCTTTATGAGTTTCATAGTATGAGAATGACGAATCGTTAGCTGCACTCCTGAAGTCATGAAAATAACGAATTATCAACATAAGGATGGTTTCAAGTTTGGGGCAGCACTTTTGCAAACGCTTCATGAGCTTTCACATTGTATGAATGACGAATCATTAGCTTGAAGTCATGAAAATGGCGAATTATCGACATTAGGAAGGCTTTAAAATTAGGGCACTTGTGCAAATGCTTCATCAGCTTTCACATTGTGATAATGACGGATTGTTTTCAGCAATCCTGAAAATGACGAATTAGCAACATAGTAGCGGTCTGAGGGAGCTTCTGTAGGAGCTTTCACATTATGACATTGAGGAATTGTTAGCTGCGCTCCTGAAAATGAGGAATTAACGACATTAGAGAGTCTCAGGGTGCAAATGCTTTGTGTGCTTTCACATTATGAGAATGACGAATTGCTAGCTACATTCCTGAAAATGACGAATTGTAAACATTAAAGGGGTATGAGGGGTGCAAATGCTTTATGATAGTGATGAATTGTTAGCTGCACTCCTGAAAATGATAAATTGACAACGTTAGAGGGGTCTGAAGGGTGCAAATGCTTTATGTGCTTTCACATTGTGAGAATGACGATTTGTTAGATTCACTCCTGAAAATGATGAGTTAGCAACTTTAAAGAGATCTCAGTGGTGTGCTTGCTTTATGAGCTTACACATTACAAGAATGGCGAATCATTAGCTGCACTCTTGTAAATGGCGAATTAGAGGGTTCTCAGGGATGCTTCATGTTTCAGGATGTCTCAGGATGTTTCACATTATGAGAATGAAGAATCTACAGGACTACTCCTGAAATCATGAAAATGAAGAATTAGCAACATTAAGAGGGTTTCAAAATTGGTGCACTTCTGCAAATGATTCATGAGCTTTCGTATAATGAGAATGACGAATCTTTGGCAGCACTCCTGAAGGCATGAAAATGACGAATTATTAACATTAGGAGGATCTCAAAATCAGGAGTACTCGTGCAATGCTTTACGAGCTTTAACATTGTGAGAATGATGAATCTTTACCTGCACTCCTGAAGGCATAAAAATGTCGAATTATGAGCTTTCACATTGTGAACATTAGGGCGCACTCATGTAAATGCTTCATGAGCTTTCACATTGTGTGAATGACTAATCTTTACCTGCACTCATAAAACTTGAAGCATGAAAATTAAGAATTAGAAACATTATTGGGTCCCAAATTCGGGAGGAAGTCTTGCAAACGTTCTATGAGGTTTCATATTGTGACCCCATATTTTATCGATCCCACTTACTCTGACCCGATTGCGTTGAAATTTATGCATAACGGGTGTAAACAATGTATAGATGGCCTCGCCAGCAAGCCAGTCTCTAACAGAGAGGAATTTATGATATTTCCCTGCTCTGTGTAGCTTAGAGACGCCTCCGAAAGATCCCTGGTTACGTGTATTGTAGTAAGCACTCTTTAATAGAGGTCCTCGCCCCAATCGTTCTTTTGTGGCTTATTTCGATCGTGGTGAATCACCTGAGGCTTGATTTTCGTCCCATACCATGCTGAAATCGTCCCATACCATGCTTTTCGTCGCTGAAATCAATCAACGGTGCATCATCAGTTACGGGTGATTTAGGTTTATATACTTTGGAACGTCTTAGCATAGTCTTGCGAGGAATGTACACTTGTACACCATGTAATGGTGTCCTGGAAATGTCTTCGCTGTTTTTTAAAAAGGACTTATTATCGCTTATATCAGCATGAATAAAATTCACCACATTCGATCCTTCGATCATCCTGCCTTTATGTACGAGCCTGCCAGTATTGTCGTAATCAACATTTCCGCTGTTCAAATTACGTCCGATACGTTCCATGTATTTTTTAGGTATAGTAGACTCGTTAAACGGGTGCATTGGTAGCAGCGGGCACTCGGCCGTCCAATTTGATAGATGTCTTGGTCTCAGCTGTACACCGGCTTTTTACAGACCCGGGTTCGATCCTGGTGAAGGAAAAGTTTTTTCTCTGGTTGTTTCCTGCCCGTTGCACGAGAATTTCCTCCGGTTTCCTCCCTCATACAGCAAAAAACGGCCGTCCTGATGGTGGTTCCTTCCACCAAGAATTTATAAAGTTGGGGAGGAGAATTTGTGACTGAGACCCCCTAACGAAACGTCTTAGATTCACTCCTACTAGTTCCGTCTGAGTTTATAGAGGGCGCCATGAGTTTTATGTGGAAATTTCTACTCAGTTTTCAGTCTAAAATTAAACTAAACTCAACGAAATTAGTTAGTATTTAATTATTATTTAGTTTAGCTTAGTTGTAATTTAGTTTACTTAGATTTGGGCTGAAAAATGAACCAAAAATTACCAGATGGAACGCGTGGCACCGTCTGAAAACTCGGATGGAACTAATAGGAACGAACGTCACACGGTTCAATAGGGACTGTTTAGAGTTAAAAATTTTCCTCCCCAACCCTATAAATTCTAGCTTCCACTTAACATCTGCCGATTTGGCCTTCAAAAAGCGCTAAGCTTATTGGGCGACACCTTCTATTCTATTCTATACTGAAAGCCCATCTCCACTGGTGGAGCGGTGGCTCTGCCGCAGCAAGGGCTGGCAAGGCCAGCCAAGACCGGGCCAACCATACTGTTCTTGCCAGCGTGCTGGTCGCCTGGAGCGCTGTACTAGTGGGGTTCGCCAGGGCTACTTTTAAGGCATCCGGTTCTTATTTCTTGTTTATGTCGAAGTATCTTTGGACCATTTGAGTGTAGAACTTCGCTTTATCGTATTGGGGAAGAGCTTCGCTTTTTGTCCAAAATGAATTTCAATGAATCGTCTAACCTATTTAGAGGTGGGGTGAATACGGCCCAAGGGTGTGTAATAGTCTGTTCGTCTTTGACGCTTGACATTGGTATTAACTGTGTATGTTTGTGCATTTTGTTTTTACCTCGGTATAACCAAGTTAGCAACCCTAACACAGGTCCGAGTAATGCTCTCTTGGATGCAAAACTGATGCTTGATTAATTGGTTGCGTTTCTCTTTATCGCCACACTCTTAGAAGAAAGTTTTTAAGCAGTTTTTAATATTTGTAGGACTTTTTCTGGGCAGATTTTAAAGGGACTTTACCGTTGAGGAAATTCAGAGAAGCCAAGTACAACATGTGGCACAAAAATTTCAAAAAATTGAGTAGAAATCGCTTGATACGAGGGGTTGTAGTCTTTTATTGTAATAATATCAATACTAGAGTCTAGATTTTTTGTTGCCATCTAGGTAGATAAATAAATAGTAATATACATACATACAAGCAAGCTATTCACACAAATAAAAGTGAAAAGGAGATGCAAGGGCTCAAAAGAGGCCACATATAGCAATCCTAAATTAAAAACGAAACACAGCAAATAAAATTGGGAAAAGGTTTACGAAACTTGAGGTGCGTGTTAAAGGCAATGCAAGAAGCCACTAAGGTTTAGTTTTGTTAATTTATGTTTATACGATGGAAGCGATGGGGCTGAGACAATCTCATCACTTAAGATTTGTTTTGAAATGGGGGAGTGATAACTTGAGGCGGTTTCCACGAGTCTTAGAAAGTGGGCTGAGCTCAAACAGCAACGGGTCAAACGGTAGCATATTGTGTAGAATTTGGAATGTCAATAAAAGGTTGGCTTTTAACCGACGACACTCAAGGGTGTCAAGTTTAAGTGATTTTAAGCAATCGTGATAGGTTAAGTCTCTAAGGCCTGGAAGTGACTTGGTAAACCTCCTTTGAATTGGCTATTTTGTCAATGTCCTTTAGTAGGTGTGGGGTCCAAACCTGACTCACATACTCTAGCATAGGGTGCACGTAACCTTTGAAGGCTCAAAGCTTTGTGAGCACAGATCCCGAGCAGAAGCAACGGTTGACGATGGCAAGCCTACGACTAGCAGCCGCAGAAATTGTGTCACAGTGAGTAGAGAATTTGAGGTTAGATTGGAACCAGATGCCAAGGTCTCGACAATTTTCTTGTTTTTACCCAAGGACCTCGGTACCCAGATATAGAGTGTGGGAATCGTATGGTCTACCCAGACGAAAACGGAAGCATTTCTCAGAAGAAAGCGGGAGCTGCCAAGTGATGGACCAATCGCAAACACGGTCAATTTCGTGTTGAAGATTAAAGTAATCAACCGTGGAAATGGCTGGCGTGTGAAGCTTCAGGTCATCCGCGAATTTTTCTTGGGAAACCAAGTCGCAGGTACAATTTAAGTCATTAAGGTATAAGATGAAGAGAAGTGGCCACAGGACGGAGCCCTGCAGCACTCTGCTGATAACCGGCAAGGGAGTTGAGAGCTTTCCCTCAATAAACACCTGTTGGGTACGTCCAGAAACAAATGCAGTTATCTACGTCAAGAACCTACCAGCAAAACCCATAGGCTCCAGTTTAGATAACAGTTTAGAATGGACGACAGACTCGAAAGCCTTCTTGAAATCGAATAAGATAATCTGAGTTCCAACACCAATGTCTAAAGCCTCAGGCCATTTGTCAAGTGCCAGCAAATGTTGGTGGGTAGTGGATCTGCCAGGTAAAAAACCGAACTGGTCGTTTTTAATAATGTGATGTTTGTTGATGAAGGCCATCATTACATTACGAGCGATGGTTTCAAAAATTTTACATGGGATAACAGTAAGGGAAATTGGGAGACAGTTTTGTGGTTTGGCAGCATTGCCCTTCTTAAAAAACTGGAACAACAGTTGCAGTTGACCTCACAGAAGGTAAGACGCCAGTATTGAAGGAAAGGGGAAAAAATTTTGTCGAGGCGGGAGCAACCTGGTCACCAATTTGGCGATAGAAATAAGCAGAAAAACTATCAGGGCCTACTGAGTGGCTACGTTTAAGGTGATGAATGACTTCTTTAATATCGGCAATATTAAAGAGTATTCAGCAATATGATTGTATTTGAACGGAATTATAGTATTTCTGATGAAAATAGGTGTAGGTCGATTATGAGAAAAATCATCCTGTTCCATGGTGGCGTCTTTAAAGAATGATATTAAAATGTTTTTAGGCAAGCCTAGCTGTCTGCCCAACACTTCTAATTGGCTCAAGTTACGACTGGACTTAAATAACTTGAAATACTGAGTATTAAGACTGGCAGTTCATACAACGGTCGAGAATAAGTTGTGTACAAAGTTCATTATGGTGAGGCGTCTGTGGTGGGCACCTCTTAAAATTACATCACTAATTAGGTCCGATGCCAAAGTAGAAGATATATCGTCTTATACCAAGATGGTGTCTTGTGGTATATTGTCATAAATTTCACGGGTGAATGTGTCGTAAAATTAGATTGGAATCGGGCGAGACTTTTTCAAAGTGTCGAAAAGAGGCTGATATTCGCCGTAGCAATAACAAACATTAGAGGGTAGCTGAGTCTATTAATTCCTGAGAGTTTAAAATCAACTTTGCAATTGTTGTAGACTTTCCTGCACGTGCAGGCCCTGCCAAAATATAGTTGGCTGGATGTTGCAGAGTTGCGTCTATAAGTGACCGCACTCGGGTCTCCCCACCCCATTTATACACTCCTGGTAAAATAAATAAAATACCACCAGACACCATCTTAGTTTCTTACAACACATAAAAATTCCTTAAGACACTCACGTTTTTCTTCACCGCAACATTTATGCACTCCCCATTTCATAAACTAAAAAAAAAACAGGCACCTGTTGCTTTTTTTTCACACTTTAATCCATGTAAAATTTACAGATGCTAATCGTGAGTGTTACAATAGCTCGAATTTATCACTTTGGCCACTATATAGGTGTAAAACATAGCAAATCTTACGATGTATGGGTCGTCCAGATCGTATGTTCTTTGGTGTGTTTATTTAACCAGGCTGGAAGAAGGGTTTCGAATGATAGTAGAATTTGTCTGCCAGTTTCTCAACCGGTGTTTGATCGTTCTTATAAATGTCGATTAAAACGTTTCTTCTGATGGTTTTTGTCTTCAAGGGTTTCACTCTTAAAAGGGCAGTACTAGCATTAGTTTTTAAATTGCTCATCACGCAATTGTCATTTTCTGGCTTTTGGAATCTCAAGTAGAACTGCACACCTCCCGAATAAGAGCCGTCACAGCACGATTTCAATTGAAATTCACTGGTCAGCGTCAATAATGGTTGCGCACAAGTTTTTTTTTTTCATTGAAATATTTACAAACATCAAAGAAACAAAAGTAAACAACACACACAGTGTAATATAAATGCAATTTCACTATTAAAATTCTTCCAACAATGAAACGATTTTGTCCCACTGAACATTTTTTGTAATTTTGTCTGCCAACATAGGAACAGTTTTTACTATTACTAAGTTGTATGTGAATCATACTCTTGAGATACTTTTTTAATAACATTTTTGATGGAATTATTTTTTCGCATTTACGTTTCCAAAAAAACTTTAAATGGGCAGCAATAAAACTAAAAATTACAGTTTTGTTTTCCCAGACTCCAATTAAACAATATTCTGGTTTGGTTAACTTAGCTTCCTGCCAATTTTCGTCATTTTTTCCAGATTTAGGTTAATATATGCCCACAAAATATCCAGTTTGTGACACACAAAAAATAAATGTTCTATAGTTTCAACCTCTTTCTTACAAAAGGTACAGAGTGGTGAGCTAATTTCTTCTACTTTTCCAAACAGAAAGCCATTTGTTGCGACAGTTCTACGTAATAATTTGAAAATGAAGACTTTTAATTTTAGCTCTTTCAAAACACCCAGAACATTTGTATACACACCTGACCAATATATTTCAACTTTTAACTCATTTTCCCACTTTAATTGAACCTTTCTAGAATAAATCATTTATTTTTTGTCTATCCTGCAATATATTATTTTATTGTTGACTTCCTTTTTTTAAAGGTCTTTGATTATTGCATATTGTTGCAAATCGTTATTTTTCTTTTCCCTGGAGGTCTTTTTTTCATTGGGTTGGGATTGTTTTTCTTACTTTCATGTAGTCAAGGAAAGTTATATTTTTAGGATTTTTAATTTTAAATTGTTGCCAGGTAATGATGTTTCCATCTTGACTAATCAAATGATTTAGAATTTTATTTCATGGTTAATTAGATAATTGTTGACCATTGGTCTTTTCTGAATTAAAATTATATCATCCCTATATTGGTTCTTCCAGAACAGGCCAATTATTTTGCAGAACACGTCTCTCCAGACACGTCTATATTTTATCTAAGCAGAAAGTATCATCACCCAGTATGGCTGATGCTGTATGTTTTTTATTATGTATTTTAATTACTTTTCGTGAAATTAAAAAAATAAAATGATTCGAATTCATTAAAAAAAATAGATTTCCATTTTTGTTTATCATTTTTCGGTAATCGTTTTAGCCAAGACAGAGCAACAGCTTCCATAAACGATTGCACCATTTTTAAACCTCCCTCCATCTGCATAATCTGCAAATAAGATTTTACGCTTTATTTTATCTTGCTTGTTATTCCAAATAAATTAGAAAAATATTTTTTCAAGCTGGTTCGACCAATTTTTTTCAGGAGGAGGAAAAGTTGTCCATACATGTATAAATTTTGAGAGAGCCAAACTCTTTATTACAGTAATTTTTCCTATAAGTGTTAAATTTTTGAACTCTCATCTGCTTAAAAGTCCTTTGATCTGATTCATTTTTTTGTTCATAATTGTTTTCGAGTCTGCTGTGGGTTATTAAAAACTGTAATACCCAAAATTTTAATATATTCCTTTGACCAATCTAAATTCAAATTCCTACAGATTGGGTGTTTATCTTCACCAATCCACATTGCTGCACATTTTTTCCCCTTTATTTTGAAATTTGAAACTGTTTCAAACAAAGACAACATTTTAAAGGTGTTTCTTAAAGATTCTCTGTTCAACTTTTTCTTTTTTAATCTGAAAAGTAACACCCTTAACACGGGTATTACATGATTCTTTGTTTATCATGTTTGTCAGTACCTGTGTGCCTAATATAAATAAATATGATGACAGTGGATCACCCTGTCTCAGTCCCTGAGTTAATGCATGTGATGTAAAGCCATTATTTATGACACAACTTTGGACATCGCCATAAAATAATTCAATCCATTTTCTAATTTTATTTCGAAAGTTTAGGGTCTCTAAGACTGTTTGAATAAAATCCTAATAAATTCTGTCGAATACTTTTTCAAAATCTAGCTGCAACAACATCATTATCTTTTTATTTTTTTTACAATAGTTTATTAAATTGAAAATGAACTTGGTATTTTCAGAAATAAACTTGTCTTTCATCAAATTTCTTTTTTCCAAGCCGCAAAAATATTTGGTAGGTTCTCTCCCTGAGTATACCACTGTATTCCTGATCTTAATAAAACACCTTCCATAACCAGCTCTTATTTTTTGTAAATCCTTTTTATTTTCTTCCAGTTTTTGCTCAATCTCATCATTCCCCTGATTCATGGCTCTCTCATTTTCTAAATTAATTATATTTAGCTGTATTTCTTTTTCAATTTTAGATCTATTATTCTTTTTGTAACTGGCATAAGCTATGGTTTTTCCTTTAATATTTAATTTTATCATTTCCCAGGTAAGTTGTTCATTCCATTTTTCACTGTTGCTCTATTTAAATGTTTTGTTAATTATTTCTCTAATTGTTTCACAAATTCGTCATCATTTAACAATAAATTATTAAATTTCCACAGACCTGGACCACGTGGAGGCAAATTTTTTATTTCAATTATTACTGTAGAATGGATCTGTATCCAAAACCAATACTTGATTTTGTAATAATTTGTTATGTGTTTTCTGTTACTAAAAAAAGTCTAATCTTGCTGCTTTATTTCCTCTGAAGCATGTAAATATTTTTTGACTTGGATTATGTACCCTCCAAATATCAATTAAATATAATTTTGCCATCCAGCTTTTAATTTTTTTATTTACCTTTTCATTATTACTCTTTCCATAATTTAGAGTGTCAAACTCATAGTGAAATACATCCCTTCCTTTTGCGTTATCTTTTAATCCTCTACAGTTAAGAGTACCAATTGTTAGTACCATGTCAGCAAATTGATTTTAAAGTTAATACGTTTGCCAGGAGAATTTTTCCCAATTCCTACATTATTAACATTATTGCACACGAAAAAAACAAAACATTACAACACAAAAACAAAAACGAGAGAAAAATGCACAAATGAACCAAAGTTGCGACAGAACATCCAAAAATCTTTAAGTATCAGCATTGCCTACGTGCTACTTAGTGGAAAAAAGGAAAATAAAACTGATCATATTTAAGTAGCTAATGCCGGGTTTTTTCCCCCTTAGAAACTTGCCTCAAACACTACAAAGTACTTTTCCTACAATCGTAAATTGTTGAAGCCCACAACAATTTTGTCTTTCGTTGACGTACGTTCAGCTGTGAAGGAAAAGAGGGGGCTAACCCCATTGAATACACCACACTCTATACCATTTTTTTACCCCTTTTTTTTTCTTTTGTTTTTTGCCAGAAACAAATTATTTTTTATCAACACAAAGTTTTTAACAATCTGCAGCTGCCTAAAAGGAGAGGTTAGAAGTGCCGTAAATCACAACACTGTAAAATCTCACAACAATCGAAATTTTTTCCCCCACAACAATCGAAATTTTTATCTACAACAATCAAAATTGTTTCTTTTGTCGACACAGGTTGTGGGGGGGGGGGATCCCATTTAAAATACCACACACTTTACCGCTTTTTTTTTTCCATTCCCCCTTTTTTTCCTTTTGTTTTTTGCCAGTACAACTTAATTTTCGCAAATTACGCAAATATTCCAGCAATCTTCATATGCACAAAAGGAACCGTTCATTACTGCACTATAAATGTTGATGAAATTCTAAATCCCACACCAAACCAAATTTTCTTTTGTTGACACAGGTTCAGTTGGAGAGGGGACTAACCCCAATAAATCTACCCACACACACACCTAACATCTTTTCCATTTTTTCTTTTTTTTTTTTTTTGCAAAATTTATATTTCACAACCCCAACCTACACAAATTGTACAGCAATCTTCAGACGCACAAAAGGAGATCTGCCGTTAATCACCACACTAGCCTTTTTCCCTAAGTTGATTAATTCTCTTTTCTTTAATAATTCCGATCGTCGACTCTACAGCTGCCTGGGTAGATCTACAATACGGATTCTGTCCCAATGTCTTAACAGCATTCATGACCATCTTTTCTCTTCAGGACTAACAAACCGCACAATCACTTTGCTTGTTTTATTTTCCGCCTCCTTGTTTGCTACAGGCTTGACTGGCAATCTGTGGATTGCTGCAAAACTGACACTATCAGCGTTTTCCAAATGAAGGCAATTTTTCAGTTTAGTTTTAATAATTTGTGATAAATACTCATCTTTAGTTTCAGGTAGGCCTACGTTAAGAATAACAATGTTGTATTTTCTAGAGTGGTATTCCAGTGCCATCACCTCGTCACGTAAACTGGTAATCGGCGCTTCAAGATCATGCTTTACAGCTGGAATTTCTTCTTTCTTTAGCAAATCGATTTCAGCCGAGAGGAACTCGCATGTTTCCTTAACATTCTTCACTTCTTCGTTAATTTTTTTTTGTCATTCTGCACACCCGATAGCATAGCACTAATACCGTTCAGCTTTTCACAAACGAAGTTTTCAAAATCAACTTTTGCTACTTTGCCCGACATCTCCATTCTGTCACCTTAACCTTGAAATGGTGAACAATCACTCGGGGGAGTTCGATGTAAAGGCATCCGTCTAGGGCAATAATCCAAGCAATATTCAACGTTTTTTCTCTTCTCCTTGTTTCCACTTACTTTAAACGGGCTTCTGTCTTTCCTTTTAGTGTTCATATATACTCCATGCAAACTTACAATTCGGTCATCCGCACGTATCGGTTTTCAATTTCAGGGAGAAAAAAGAGCTCTGTCTTGATACGACTGAACTGCTGCCGCCATTAGTCACCACGTGTCCATGGTTGCGCACAAGTTCATGTCGGTATTGATGAAATAATGTGAGCACCCTACGTGACAAAAGTACAGCCCGTTGTAAAATTCTTTCACCGGCGTTTGACGGCCGTTTTAACTGAGGCAGCTGGTAACTCTACGTCTGCCATGGTGAGAAATCCAACACTGAATGATGTCGTCTTTTTTTTTTTATTATTAGTATATATTATGTAATATATATATATGTATTATCATGTTATTTTCGTTTAATATGATAGAGTTTTAAAGTATGAAAAAAATAAAAGCTCAAATCAAACGATTTGCGAATCTAGGGTTACCAAATTAACCCAGTCATTGATTTGGTCCAAGGATGCTTTGATGATGGCAAATTACAACCGAAATATCAATGATTTTTCTGTTTATCATCACAAAACTGAGCTGTTTCTTCCCGTCCACAGTGAAATAGCTCACGCCAAATTTAGGTGTAGTATGCAGCACTACTGCCGTACGCAGGCTTCTTAACTGAGTCGACCAACGGTCGAATGACTACCGTTTGGTACCAATCTAGTAAGCCAAAGCATACCAGTAGGTAACAAAACCTTAATACATTCGTTTTTCAATGGTCTAATAGTATTCAGTTTGAATATTTGAGTTTTTTTCAGTTTCACGACTCGGAGTTCATGAGTAGAAAATACAATGTCTCTCTCCGACCCCGTCCTCGATGAAATACGATACTATCAAAGTGGGAGAAAGTAAATGGTTCGCTTTGCATCACTTTCGAAAAGAGACATCCATTCCCATAACAAATGTTCGCTCTTATTCCAATCTGATTCCAACATGCTGACACCGTCCGACCCTGTTGGCGTCATTAAATTCATGGACTGAGGCTATAACTCCTAGTCCCTGACTGGAAGTCAGTCATACTTACAATAATAACAATAATACTAGTAATAATACCGTGTTTTCTATAAAAGACACAGACGAACCAATATTAGTTCAAACGTAAACATTCGTCATCAATTTTGTTAGTGCATCGTTCAGTTTCAACAATTATTGTTTGTTTATGTAGCTGCAAACGGGACACACGTAGTGAGCACTACATACTTTTTGTAATGTCCTAAATATGAAATACGTAGCTTTTTGTCACTCACGTAAATGAACAAACACCGCTGCTCACTCTCTTCGAAACATGATCCACACGGGAATAGTATACGCTACCATTTCATGCCAGTCCACCATTGGAATGCTCACGCTTATACTTTTGTCGGCAAACCTTCACGATACTTAGGACTATCTAAGTATATTTTTCGCCTTCTTTATAAAGATGGAGCCGCATGTCTGTCATATTAAACAAACAAAAAATAATACACGTCTGCAAAAATACACAAAAAACACTTATTTAACAGGAGAGGCATAAAGACTAAGTGGAAAGAGACGGAGCATTCCTTCCAATTTTGTACAAAAATTAAACAAGTAAATGGTGATGTCTTAAGTGTAACTTCTTTTAGTCTATATTTCATACGTAAAAAAAATTCGTGCTTACAAGTTCTGCTCCTCTGTATCGCTTGGAGATATGCTACGGATGCGGTGTTTGCATCGGATTTTATACTGTGATGTCTTAGCATGGTAGCAATATACGATTCGAGAATACGTCCTTGGTCCGAACAAAACCCGGTAATTATATAGAACAACGCCTTTTCAAGCTATCGACATAATTCACCTACCTGTCAGTTCCTTTCGTCGTTGCGGTTCAGAAAATCATACCGAAAACTTGCGCAAGCGCTTTTTTCTTTTATAAAATAAGTTTTAAAACACGTTAAAACGCTATTGACAACCGTGGTTAGGCTGCCACAACGCGCGACGATGGAAGCGCAACAAGAAAACCTGATTTCGACCAGATCATTAGTAAACGGAAATTATCTTGTTCATTTGCGTTGGCATGGCTGAAGCGGTGATTTGTGATGGATGCAAACTGTCGTTCTATTTCTATATCAATATTTCTTTACAGTGTGAAACATCGTCCGCAGGGGCGCGCTTCGCGCGCACTAGTATATACATCGAGAATTTGTGTAATCAGACATAGTATGACGCAAGCATTTGTGAAACAACCAAGTGTCATAATTTTGCTCAGTTAATTTGTTGGCTTTTTTCGCTTCCTTTTTATATTAATTGCTACGGTCTAGTTTATCATGTGTCCACTGTCCACCGATTTTTGTTTTCGAAAAAACGGAACATTAGAAATGCATACTTATGTTCAGGTTACGCACAAGGTTTATCTCATGATTATTATTTGATGGCAACACTTTTGCGTGTGTCTAGATTTAGCATGCGTCAACTTGATGAGTAGTTAATTCTGGATTGTTGCAGTATCATGGCAAACAATCACGGAAACAATTCAACTGACTTCTCGAAACCCTCATTGAAAAAGTAAATAAGTCACTCAGTCATGTCGGCCGCCCAATTTTGAGGCCGTAGCCCTCAAAATTTAACACTTCGCACGCTACGGTTTAAAACTTGAAGATTTAAGGCAAAATCAAGACCATTTAATTTTTGTTCTCCACAACGAGCTAGCTAACTTAAACAACGACAATGTCAGTTTCCCGGTACCCAACCATCGTTGCAACTTGTTCGACTGAGCTATAATCCGATATTGTGCGCCTCGCCTACTGTTACCCTATTGTTACATGTTGCAGCATTGTAACATTTTGACATTGTTAGCCGTTCCGCCGCCTCCGCCTCCTCCTGTCCAATTTCCTGAAATTCTCGTGCGCAAACGAACTCTAATAAGCACGGCCAGAAATATCAAAAGGGGAAACGAATGGAGTGCTGGCTGAAGTACGTAGGTGGTAAAAAGCATGCGATAATAATTGCGTCAGTAATTACATACCATAATTTTGTTAATGCTGAATCTATTTTTATGGTAATGCATTTTCCCTATCCTTTCTTATTTCACCTTAGACACCCTAAAATCAGTTTTATACGTGTTCCAGACTCCTGTTACCATCCTGCAGGGCTGTCTGTTAACATGTGACATCTCCATTTTTTTTATTATTTATCCGGGGTTTCAGCTCACATTTGTGTAAACATGCCCGTATGCCGTCTTACCGTGCAACAGGTTGTAAACCGTTTTGATACATCATTTTTGGTATGTTCCTTTCTGTTCTTTAGTTTAGTTTAAACGGCTCCTCAGCCCCAAGCGAAAACAGTGTGATTAAGTGAAGAAAATAAAAAAAAAGCCTGAAAAATAAGAAGAAAGAGAGAAAATCAGTCATAGAGGGCAGTTGCCGATTTTTCCCATCTATTATTATCTACGATAATATTAAATGGACAGAATTGACAACTGCCTGCTAAGAACCAAAAATACAAGCAAAAAAAGTTTTGCTGCTTGAATAAAAATGTCAGTTGGGTTATTCATGATGCCACTTATGAACGAAGGCACACGATACTTGTTGTTATGCATTTTAATGAGCACTTGTATCATTCTTTACACCACTAGCGCCGCTCGTAGGTGAATATGCAGATTATCAGTTTCGTATCTTGTTAAAGGAATGACACACGTAATTGTTTCACCATAATGCATCTTTTCTGAATATATATCAGTTTTTTTCTGGGCACCACAGTCACAGGATTCAATGGACTGTGGTGCTCCAGTGGACCATTCCACTGCCAACATAATTTTCTTTCATACATCCAAGTGAAACGGTACAACATCCATTTCTTTCAGTTGTATTGTGAATTAGTAGACCTGTGTCCGTTATCATCAAACAGACTGCCACTATCACTAAATAGGTTGTGACATTTTTGTGGAATTCCATTTTGGCTTCTTATCGTAATGTGATGTATATGATTACAAACCTTGCTGCTATTCATTTATAGTCTATCTACATACAACGATTATTTTTACCAGATGTACATGAATAGTTTAGGGGAACCAAGAGTGTACTTTCATTATTTGTTTTGTACTAACGACATTTGATGTGCCAAGACACCTTTAGACATGTTACTACATGTTTTGTACTAACGACATGTGATGTGCCAAGACACCTTTAGACATGTTACTACATGTATTGACTGACTTAACTGTAAACACTAAATTTTTTTGCCAGGAGTGCATAAAGATGGTTGGATAGGAGCCAATAGTATCCTACCGTTTTGTTTTCATGCTTTAAAAGAGTGTATACATACACCCATGCTATACACGTCCATTTTTATTCAATTCTGAAACGAAACTGAACCTACAACCATATTGGATGGACGTCATCTTAGGTCGTGACGTCACTTTCCGTTGGTCACGTGACCTGTGACGTCACTTCTGGTATACTGCCTTGCGCTCTACCACTACTTCCACTTAGTAGCGACACACTAGCGTGATTAGATTGTACCTTGTGATGAATTGTAATTGTTTTTGGAAGAGGTTTTTGCCATGCCAGTGCTTACAGAACTGTATAGTTTGTTTTTGCCTGAGTATTTTATTTTTACTTAACCTCTCAACCTCTCACTTGCGATGCAAACATTAACATATACAAAATTAACGCATCGTCACTTGTGAATAAACATTAAGCCGTTTTAACTTTGTCATGATTTTTGCAATGTATACTTGTTTACTGACTAATGGCCGCAACAAAGGTCGGTTTCACATACACAAACATGAACATATATGAACATAAACATATATTTTTCAATATATATTGGTTAAGCATCAATATTTCGGCTTTAACAGGAGAGGCTGAAATCAAGTCTTACATCCATTACTAATACATTTGTCGATTTTTTTTTCAGAACTACTAGACTGAATATAGATGACTGTGTTGACCGAGAATCGGGTCGTCCTAACTGCCAGGAGTTGTTAAAGAAATACATCAGCCTCTTGTTGGAATCAACGCCATGCAAGGCAACTGGAGCAAGTGTCTGTAACACAGCATCATCATTGCTGGCAATTATACCAGTTCTCCTGTATGTGGCTGTACAAAAAAAATACTGAACCATTCCACAGGGTACACAATAACACTTGAAGCTGAGGAGATGGTATCACGTGAAATGCCAGTTTATTACAAATTGTGCATTTTTAATTGAAGAGCCAATGCTCCCTGAATTTTTTTTTATAATTTCATTGGTGTACAACTGTTTCGTCCAAAGAATGACTTACACAAAAATGTCTATAAGAAAGCAACTTCGAGACGTCCACTTTAATTCAACCAAGTAATTTTAAACACTGCTTCCTACACCCAGAGTGTAAAGATGGGTTTCATTTTCATGATTCGTAATCCGTATTTCTACAAAGAATGACCTACACAAAAGTTATTTAGCTCTACTTTTATTGATGTCCACGTTATTCAACCAAATAATTCTAAACACTAATTTCTACACCCCAAGTCAAAAGATGGATTCAATTTTCAGGATTTATAATCCGTATTTCTACAAAAGTTTAAGGTAATTGTCTCGCTTGGAAAGTGTGCCAATGCTTGTAGAAAATGCAAATTTGTTACATTACATTTTGTCCCATCAATTATTTGTGAATATCTAAGGGGGTTATGCCTGAAAAGAAATGCAATAATTCGTTCAAAAACGAAACTAACATATCAAACCTCATCCAGTGAGTCTGAATTTTGAGCAAATGAAACAACCAAGTTGTGCACACTGCTTTTGTTCAAAACATAAATTGGAGTGTCTAAAATACGAAACCATAGGTTTAACAACTAAAGAATAAAAACTAACACTGTGACAAAGAAGTGTAAGCTATGATGAAAAATGAGTGATTATTATTAACACTAGTATGTATCCAACTAAAATAAGATGATTTTATTCAATTTTTTATGTACACAATCTGATGCAAGTGATTCAGCCTATTTTACAAAAAAAAGATAAGCATTTACTATAATAACAAATGAAACAAATTTAAAGGGCCTCTTCTTGCCCAAAGTCACTACGTACCTAGCCACAAAATTTCACATTATGTGGACAACTGTTGTCCGACTGGGTTTAATTCATTCAGCAGTGTGTAACTTCTGTTTTGTGTTCACAAAACAAATCATATACAAGCATTATTGTTAGACCTAATTTTACCTAATTTTAAGGTAAATCAACGAATTGATAATTATATACTTGCACCTATGTTAATTTATCTTCAACGAATTTGTTTAAAAGTTACTTGTGCTATTCGGACAGTCTAATGAATTATTTACTATACCAAAAAAGAACATTTATGCATTATTAAACTGTCATTAAAGTAAATGCAGGTTCAGAGTAACTTTTGCTAATCTTTGCCTGTAGTCACCAATCTGAAATGCACACACAACAGTAACAAAATTTATTTAAGTAATAAATTGGTGTATTTGAAAAATCGGGCACTGCAGTTAACTTTTGTTCAGTATTGTATGTCATTCACTCGTCGCTATCTACAAAAGCCAACATGCCCCAAGTTATTAGTTATAGATGTATTCAGATTTATTTTGCACTTTGTGATTACACACTCTTAGCTAAGCCTACACCTACTCTGTACAATGCAAATGAAATAGCTTTTCTGAAGAAGCGCTTTATTCTGTAGTAGCTTTTAGTGTACTGCTAAAAGCCGTGCATGTGATGCACACCAAGTAAATATAGTGCGTAGGTGTCAAACAGGGTCAGTCTTGCACACAATATATGTATATAGAAATAGACTGCTCAAAATCCCTCCACTTCATTTTAAGGTGGAACTTGGCTAAAGCTATGGAATAGCAATATGTGGCCCATAATTCAACTGATCTGGGGTTTCTTTTAATTGTAGGATATTTCGGACTTACAATCATCATCATAATTACTTTAAAGGGACGAATTACTCTCTACTTGGCAATACCACACAACAACAAACTTGCTCATTCCAACAGAATTAAGGTACGAGAAATAAACTTTTGTATATTTCCCACCATATTTTGTTGGCTTTCATTCAAGCATTAAAAAAAACATGGCTGCACAAGAGGACGACATCAAGCTAACAACAAATATTAAAAGAACATACAGGGTGAGTTACAAGTCCGTACTCAGACTCAGCATTTTGTTAAAATGACGATTACCTGAATATTGGTGTTGGGGATTGCAGCAGTGGCATAAATAACGAGGTGGGGAGGGGAACAAGCGCTACCCACCCAACCCCCCTACCCCCAAAAAAAACGACCCGAGAGGAATAAAAATCATTGGAAAAATGTATAAAGAATGAATCACTAGGTAAAGGGTTAACGAAGTAAACAGTCTGCATTACAGACTGGCCTTGTGAAAAAATGTATTTATTCACTATTTTCTTAAAACATATTTTTCTGATGAAGACATATATTACGTATAGCAAGAAGAATAATCGTGCAATAAAAATAAAGTGGTCATACGATTTCTAGCAGGATGTGTCAATTTTCCCCAGCGCCAAGACAAAAAAAAATATTTATTTTCGCCACTGAATGCCAGTAAGTCAGAGCCAGCAAGTTTCACTTGAATGAAACCTAAGTGCATAAAGATGGCTTACTACGTTATTTCTAATGCATGATTTTCTCTGATGACTTATTTTCCAATTTACCTTTATAGTGAGTCAGAATAATAAACAAAGGCTAATCCTGGTTTCAGCGAAATCTCCATATGTGACATCAATATGTGTGTGTTATTTTAGCATTTTGTTGTGGACAAGAAAGGCCATGTTTCCTTCGAAAATTAAAATTATGTGGCATAAAATAACGCATAATTTTAATTTTCGAAGGAAACATGGCCTTTCTTGTTCACAACAAAATGCTAAAATAACACACACATATTGATGTCACATATGGAGATTTCACTGAAACCAGGATCAGCCCTTGTTTATTATTCCTCCTATCCACAATATAATCGGATTGAAGTAAGTCAGAGTTGCAGTTTGCTCGGATTGTAGGAGAGGATCGCAAGATTGTGTGGACAGCATAGTAGAAAGAGCGATGTAGTATTGCCAATTTTTTATACGTTACCTATATGAATTATATTTTAAATAAATTAATGAACATTTGAGGTCGCATATAAGACATATAGAAATAAATATAGCACGTGAGTACTCTATTAAAATATCAACTTTTTAAAAGATTTAACCCAATAATGCAAGTTTCACTTTTGAAACAGGCACGATAAATATAAGGCTTTTACTGTACATCATTTTCCTACTGTACAGCAGGATATTGTGTTTGATTAACGTGTCCTTCACGTTGGATGCGTCAGTTTCAAATCTAGTGTTATTAATGTTTTAATGAAAGCAGAAATTAAAATGCCGAAACCACGTTTTATGACAAAAGATTGAGGGCGGTTACTGGTACCAGCAAAAAGTGTGGTGGAGCCAGCCCCCCCCATCCTGCTCCCCCTGGCTCCGGTATTTGTGGGTTGACCTTGACATATCTCCTAATGAACACCACGGTGTTAAAACTTTTGAACTACACATCGTAGATATCAGTGTAAAACAGAAAGTTGTAGACAACCATAAACCAACGTCAAAGTAAAACACGGAATGAAAATCGGAACAGAATCTCAGGATTTATAGGCTATCAAAGTTAACAGTATATACTTCACTGTAGTACACTCTGGGGTAAGACTAGGCTTAACGCTTACGGGTCCGGTGGCATGCTTTCCTGCATGCCCAATGTAGTGTTGTGCAGCTCACTAAATTTGTCGCATGTAAATCCTGTGATTCAGCTCGGATTGTCATTTAGTTTTTTGCTTCAACGTTAGTTTGTGATTGCCTACTACTTTCTAATTTACCCCGATATTTTACGAGATGTAGATCATAAGTTGAATGTCACACACGATTACGTAAGTAACCCCTAAACATTTTGTAATCCTCTTAACTGTTATTCAGGTGCATGCCATTGTAACAAAATGCAGGCCCTGGATATGAATGGCTTCATGACTAACTCTGTATTAGATGCAAGACTGTAAAATAAATGTTTGATGCAAGCTGTGTTTCAGCGTGGGGAAATGTATGCATTATTGTAAAACGTTTGGCAGGAGAAAACATAAAAGCACGATCCAAAATTTAAACTCTACAATGTTGTGAATGTATACAATTCTAATCTTAGGATCTAACACTTCAACATTTTGACTTTCTGTTGCAAATTCGGGTATTATTCTTAACGCACAAATATAAAAACAAATTTTAAGCAGCAAAGTCTTGTAGGATTTACCTCAGAATGATCATAAAAAGGCCCGTAAACTATAGTTCACTACTGCAATAATATACATACTTGGGAGAACTTAGTATGGCTGTCTGTTTGGACAAGTGTACTATGGGAGTCATTCAACTTAGGTGGTTTTTAATAACTAACACTAGGTGAGGATTTGCTTAAGCAATTCATATTGGAGTTCATTGGGTAACAACTTGAATGCTACTTAATAATTCAATGTATGCTTCTACTTCATTTCCCTCACACGTCAAATAACTTTGTTAAAGTTTCACAATTTATATATGCCATGGATTCCGGAACCGAAGGCAAAATTAACTACTGAAGTTGATGTCATATTTCCTTTACATCTGTTTCCATCCAAATAAAACATTTTGCTGTTATTTAAAGAAACTTTTCAAATTGTATTCTCTACATTTATTTGCAAGACTTCTTCAAAAACATATACTGGGCATCCAATGCAGTATAATTCTGTAAATAATATTAAAAATACATTAAAAATGTTGCGTCTAGTTAACTAAAAAGATAATTTCATTAATGTATTTGATTTCAAAGAATGTTTTTAGTATTCCCCATGGTTGCATTATTCATCTCAAAACACTGCCATCTATCATCACAAAATGTTTGAAGCTCAGGAATAATAAAGAATTCTGCATTTACAAACCCTATACATAAGCATTAAAAAATCTCAGTTGAACTTTCTCTCCAAATATCTGTGCTACATTCTTTTTCACTGCAACCAATCCCAGTAGCTGCTTATTGGAAATGTAATCGCTCAGCAATGAAGCTGGAAAATCCGTTTAAGTATTAGCCTAAAATAGTAAAAAATAAAAATAACTACGATTTGAGAAATAAAATTAAGGATCTCATTAGGCATAATTAAATGATATGACTTGCTTCATAGAGTTCATTAGAGCATATTGTGGTGCAACTTAATATTTGTAGATGTCGCTAGAGTTCGACCATACAAGTCCAGCTACGAACAAACACGGAATAAACTAGAAATACAAGAGACTGATGTGGCAATACATACAGACGCGGTGCCATTTCATACATTCTATATATATATATAAAAAATGTTTAGCACAAAAGAAAACGTAAAATTATAAAAATATCAATATACGATAAAACTATGATTTGAATGATTTTGGCGTGCTGATTGCCTTCCAATGTGGAAGTGGCGATGTGCGTTTTTATGGCACAGTAGAAAAGTTTCTTTTCTTTTACCGTGATGAGTCCCATTGGTTATGAAAATATTTTAATTTAAAATCAGTATTAATTAAATACATATGATTTGCAAGGTTGACTGAGACTGCAGATCATTCGAGTCATCCGTCCACCACATCTTAAAGCTCAATACACAAATTCATAAAAAAAAATTCAACAATGTTAAAAAATATTTTAATTTTCTGGTCCTAGTTTCAAAAGGTAATACTGTAATTAAAAAAAACAGGGCCATGGAGACTGGAAGCAGTAATGAAACAGCATGTATGAATACAAGTTCAGATTCAGAAGAAATAAAAAGCCATCTGTGTTATAGGAGTGGGTAGAAAGATTAGTGCAATAAATTTCAAGAAATACTATCGTATTGTTAAATGTGAGAAGAGTTAAGGTGGTGCAAGCTCCGACACAATAGCAGATGCTTAAAGAATGGAGGTCCAGTCTGTACTTAGATTTTAAAATGGGGATTTTAAAACTTCTTTAACGTAAAATTTAATATGTAACTAAATGTTTGTTAATATTGTCACATGATGGAGGTGAAGCACGTACAGTATGGTTTGTATTGCCTAGAGATAAGGCTAACGTTAGCAACAATTGCAACACAGTTGGCAGGAGACGTAAAAAGATATTTCTTTTTTTAGTAATGGCTTTGTTGTTGTAATAAAACCAGCTTGGAATACGTCTATATGCTTTGAATTTACATATATGGCAGGTGAAAGTTGGTGCTGTAGATGCAAGCATTATAAAATGTATCAGCACTCCATCTATTTTATCAGTTGGTGCCATGCTAAGGCCTTGCTAAGAAATGCATGCAAACAGCAAAGGACTTGAGAAGTTGTGTGAGAATACAGGTTCTGCCCAATATTACTAGTTTTAAAAAGTGTAAAACACATTCGGTTACAATGACCGAAACATCAGAATATGTCTAGTACGTGATGTCTTTTGGGTCGGTTGAGTTAGTGCCCTGTGCACTGTCGTTTTTCTGTTTCGATTTCTATTTCTTTCTACACAGGAGACCCTTGCAAACCATTTTCTTAATGAAAAGTGTATTATTTGCAAGGCAATAAAATTAACCTTGTTTTCTGGGCAGTGAAACGAGTTAAAAGTCCTACTATTTACATAACAGGCTGAGGCTTTTCTGGGATTGTCAAAGGTTTTTGTAAGCAGCAGGCAATCTCGTGAGTAGTAAAATTAGCAGAACATCAGTCAGATACATTCAGCCGTTAGGAATAATCCAAACGCTTAATATGCACAAATCCTGGCCACATAGTTGTGCTGATTTGGGAGTTTTAAACAATAACACACTCTGGGATTTTTTTCGACATTAAAAAGTTTCAATTAACTCTGTTCATCATGAACAGCTAACGAAAAGCTTAAACAAGTATTATTGTAATTCTTAGCATCTTGGGGTTTCATCCACGTTACGTGAGTTGGACAAACTCATAACCTTAAAAATAAAATTCGTGTAATATAATACAAATAATATAAAATATTATAAATAAAATATATATATTAATTGTATTTTAAGGTTATGAGTTTGGCCGTTATATATGGGTGTACGTGTGTATAACGTCTAGGTTTCTATTAGTTTCTATTCCGTTTTTAGTGTCATTCTTAGTGTAGCAATTGACATCTTTGAGCACCAACTGTCATTTTTCCCAAAGACTTCGTTAAGTTATGTAAGTGAGGTTCTGAAAGCTTTTTTACCCTCATGGCATCATTCATTTTCTTCATATGACTTAGTTAAATTACGTAAGTGAGGTTATAAAGATTAGTTACTACTAGGTTTTTTTTTGGTTTTTTTTTGCCATGGTTTCATTCATTTTCTTTCTAGATTGTGTTCTTCAAGTTGTAGTGTGTTATAAATATTTTTGGTTACACTGAAACCGAAGTGATGCAGATATTTCGTGACCAATACACAAATATATTTAAAATTATATGAAGGCAAGAAATAAAACCAAAAATCAAACAGTAGTGTAGTGGTAAACAAAATAGTGGCGGAGCTATGGTGAGGAACGGGGGGAGAGGGGGGGTTACTTACAGCTCCCAATCAGCCCTGTCACGCGTTTGCCTTGCACGGCTTAAATTCGGAACGAAATAAACTGAAAGGTGCTTGGTTCACGTTTACCGATTGTTGGTTTCCCTGTTTAACAGTTTTGCTGCTTTCTGTCAAACCTATATATTAACACTGAAAAGAATGTTTTTTCGTTGGAATGCGGACAGATAGTAGAGCAAATGCTAGAGAGTAAATCTTGAATTGGTAATGGTAGCTGGCAAACACAATAGACACTGTATCGAGTCTGAGAATAAGTAAATTAAGAAAAATATCGCATGAGCCTGCTCTTGTCGAGAATAAGTGCCGGAGTGCCACTCCGCCTTAATAAAAAGTAATGGAGCTCCTGCGCGGCTACACCAAACTAAACATCATTTGTTATATAAAAATGACTAAGTACGCACTACGCCTTGTCACAGGAACGTAAAGTTATTCAAATGAATTCATTTTCGCTGTTTACTAAATTTCAAGTAACTTTAATATGTACATAAATGGTGATTTGCTCCAGACTTTGAATGAATCACTAGCATTAGTATTATTATTATGTTTTGCCAAGAATATGCGACTGATTACCAAAGAATACACAAACGTGACTGATTATCAAAGTTATTGCTTATATTTTTGTATTAGTAGTATATTACAGTTTTTTTGTAGCTTTTAATTTCTGTTAAGCAATCATACAGTTAAGAATGCCTATAAGCCAAATTATATACCTATAGTTGTTGTAAATGAGGAAAAGCACAATTTCGTTAATAATACACCAATGAAACTAAGTTAATTCTTGTAATGCACTGAAACTAGTTACGACGTATACCACAATTGTTTCCAATCCAATGGAACTACACCACGGAGAAGTAATGATTGTGACTAACCTAATTCTTTTTTTCATTTTGTCAAATTTTGTCGTATGCAAAAATAAGTTTCTGTTAAGTATATCTCATAGTATGCTACATATAAATACGGGATAATTCAGGCAGCCGGCATCAAACATTTGTTATTGCCTGCATCAACTATCAACTACAACTTCCTGTAAGTAATAAATGTTATTTTAATGTACAATTGAATTATTTAGAAAATTTTGTTGCTCGGTGTACAGTTTTACTGTCTGGTAGTTACGTTGGATGTTAAAATGATTATAAGTCTCAGCTGTTATTGACCAAACGTATGTTGTTCATAATACTATCATTGTTGATCATACACTATATTTTGCCATATCAAAATACTGCAATTTAGAAATTTCCATACAATGGAATTAATCTATTGATGATTTAACAGCACACCCAAATTCAACAAATGTCATGGAGGGAGCATACCCCTCCTCCATCAACAAATGTTTACACGAAACTAACAGCAAAATCCTTTGTATTATGTTTACATGTTTATGCATTATTACATGTGATATTACATGTTAGGTAGTCAAACTGAAAGCTCAAGATACTTCCTTATGAAAAACAAAAATTCTTTTATTACTGCAAAGTGTAAAGTGTAAATAATGTACAAATTTAATTAAAAATGTATGTAAACATTATTTGGATTTTTTCAGCAACACTGATGTACCTACTTAATTTAAAATCTATACAGGTTACATTGTTAATGAATAGCAAGAGTATCCTATCTGTTACTGTAATGTTTGAAGAATATGTATATTAAAACAAGTGTTAACTGCAAGTTTATGCGTTTGAGTTTTCAGTGAAAGTAGCGAGAACAAGAAAAATTGGTGACATAATGTGATCTGAACTCACAGTTCCATGGCAAAATTCAAAAAATACAAAACCCAGAAAACTCAAAATGGTGGATGAACTCTGTAAGGTCCTCTATGCAATGTGAGCTACTGTTTGTTTTTACACATGTTTATATACACACATACTCAGCTTTGAAGAGAGCTTGTGAGAGGTTTAACTACTGTTAACCACAAAACTTGAAACTGTGCACTTTACGTTAGTCTGTTATCATATATCAAAGGCCAAACACAAGAAAAAAAATTGAGCAGAAACGAAGGCAATGTAAAAATGGCTCAAAACTAGCTACAAGTTATTTGGTTATTTTTTTAATTATTAATTTCTTTTGAGCCTTAAGTCAGCCGAAGCAATTTAATGCTCGTGTGGCTGAGCCGGCTCAATTTTGAACATTAGCAGACTTTTAGAAGAGAAGAAATATCTGGTAAAGGTAGGTGCCAATCCAGAGATTCGATCCGGGAAACCTCCGATCATCGTAGGGGTCGAAAGATTGTCCAGAATTTGACAGAATAGTTCCCATTGCCGCTGAAGGAGCATGGTAGCCTCTCATGCTACCCCGGCAGTCCTGGCGGGGACTTTCGACCAGATGCGCAAGCCTCCAGCAATACAACCAAGCTGAGCTCTCTCACCGCTTAGCCACGATGACCACTGTTGAAAGTGTTGAAAATAAAAAGATAAAACAAAGTACAGGTCGATAAGAAACTTAGAACTACAACGCCAAAAATCCCCTGAACAATAAGTGAAAAAAAAATGCTCATTAAAAGTCACGGTGGTATCTTATGTAATCTTTTGAGGCGACTGCTAAAGTAGACCACAAATTTCGAAATTTCGAACCTCAGTAACGATTTCATCAATCGGGATGAAATTTTTTTCAACGATATTGCTTTGTGCCGCGCTTCAAGGGCACGTTTCGCAACAACTCGCTTTTGCATTATCGCAGCTAGAAGCTAGAAATCATCTGAAAATCCAACATGGCGGCGGTTTTAGTTCAATCAGCTCACAACGAAAACAGCTAGTAATGCGAGTTCATAAGCGACTGGAAAATTGTTTTGTCAGACGGAATTGTTTATCTTATTGTAACGGACTATACGACTGCAAGAATTTACTCAAACGGTGTCGGATTTAGTGAACCCAGTTAACGTTGTTACCATGGCAACAACGCATGCTCAGAATATCAGGGAATGAAGCTTCAGACGACAATGCGCCAATGGGTGGACGTTTTCGGGATCAAAATTTGAGACATTGTCAATTAGACTGAAAATAGATTGTAACACGTTTTCTCAGAATTATTTACGAAACCTCTACAGGCCCTCAACAACAAGTGCAGAACTTCCCCTGTAAAGCTACGTCAGCTTTCAGGGGAAAACTCTCAGGTATGTTCCGAAATTAAACACACACTCCTTACAACTGACACAAAGGTACCTAGTTAGTTATAAATGCTACCTTTCTTCCTCTCTCTTCTTATGCTGCAATAGATCACGCTACGTTAAAATCAGCATCTACACCCATGTTTAAGAATTAATCTCGAAGCAAGTGTTTGTTTAGTACCACGCAGTGGCGTAACGTGTGGGGTGCGAGGGTGCAGCTGCAGGGGGGCCCGCGCTGAAGGACAGTAGAGGGGGCCCCACTCAAATAATAAAAAAATAATAAATAAAGCAAGAGCGAGAGAGAAAGAGAGAGATAAAAGGGAAGAGGGAGAGAAAACTAATGGAGGTAGATAATATAGGAAACACCCATCGTATCATCCGGGGACTGCAGTAGACAAGAAAGTAAATGAAGATAAAGAAAACTGCAGCTTTATTGTTGGTTTACAACCCAGTTATTATCACTTGTCTCCACGGGTTGCCCAATCCTTTCCTGTATTTCTCTGCCTAATTTGCATGGGAAAACATCAATGCAGACGTGCGCATGGCTTGCTCTATATTTCTTACTTGTTCCCGTGTTGGTTACAACTGTAGCACGATTGTTTTCCAAACTTAAAATTATACAAGTCTTGACGTTAAGGACACGGGGTGAGGGGGGAGTGGGGAGGTGGCCTTGATACCATTTACCAAGCATGTGTCATCCTTAGAGGGGTTACCGGCTAGTATATATATATATATGTATTTTCTTTCACCAGGGCCCACACTGACTAAGTTACGCCACTGATACCACGTGCGGAATTTGCGTTGAAGTGACGGCGTTTTCTAATAGCACCTGAAAAGTTAGTAGAGTTTTTCGACAACTGAGAAACTTTTAAATTCGTAAAACACACAAGACGTCATTGCACGAAGAATGCAATAAATAATATAGAAACCACCCACACTCGCCTTTCTTTAGGAAACGCTTGGTGAAACAAATTTTCCTTAAATGCCCTACATTTCGTCCTTTACCGAGTTATTTTTTAAAACTATATTTTTATTGTAGACATGTAAAATTTTATGATCACCCATGCAAAAAAAAAGCAAGCAACTATAAGTCCAAGGACGAAAAACAAGCTTCATTAGCCGAGCACAGCTTATTGCTACAACTCAGTGTTACGGGGCTCCAAAGAGTCCCCTCCCTCTTACTTGATCACTTAGCTAATTTTTTTTACCCCATTTCGAATTCCAAATTTTATTTTTTACCCTTCCTAATCAAAATTCCTGGGTGCACCACTGTAGTGTCGTCACGTGTGGCACCATAATAGTTATCAATTATTGTTTACCTTTTGTTAACTCTAATCTAGACTAACTAACTAGTAGGAGTGCCATACATGTACTACTGATATACTGAATAGTATTGATCACGATGGATGTAACACATGACCAAGGTGTCACATGACAACTGTTATATAAAGCACTGTAATTCAATAAAAAGTTGTCCATTCCTGTGCTTGCATTAAGCTGTGTTCTAGTCATTACTCTGCTGGGGGAAGACCACGCAATAGGCTACCAAGACAGTGAGTTGGCAAGTTCACTATTTAGGCAAGATAGTTTAGTGCCCGGTATGGGAATTAATTTAAATCTTAAATCTAAAAAACTTTTATTTGAGTGAGTGGAACTTTGTGCGGTTCAAATTTAATTGTAGTTAACAATTCGTTCCTTAATTGCTAGAACAGTGAGAGAAATTGCTTTAATAATGCACAATTTGTACAAGGTTTGTGTCCCGATGCAACGCGTCGGCTGTTTTCACCTATCTTACTATAATTAGGATAAGCAGAATAAACGCAAATAAATTGGGCCTTAGCATAGCGATGTGCATTTTCTCTACACTGGCTGGCTGTGAGGTAAATTATCAAGTTAATTACCTAGTTAAGTTTAGTGAAACTTGTTCGGCTTGCAGGCTGCTTAAGCCGGTGGTGTTATTTTTTTTTTTTTTTGCTTGAGAAGTAAATTAAATAATGGTGTTAAATCCTAATTATGAAACCTTTTGGGCAAGTAAATTGTAAAATTAGGTAGGCTATGAATTTAGAATTTGGCTTAGATGTTAGGCAATTCAATTATAGTCTCGAGTTGCTTAGTAATTAATTTTACTATTTGTAGTAATTTGTTAAAGCTTATTACTTGTGACATAAGTATGTCAGTTGCAGGTGAAATTTTGTACCACCTGTAGTGGCCATCATTACTGACGTTACTTTTGCAAACGTTGCAGTTAATAATACAATTGTTTAAATTATTGACTTAAGTTCTAGCCTAAGTGCTAAGTTACAGACTCAGACGATATGGCAAAACCGTCTAGCCTGTTTGTTGAGTTTGACAATGAATGTGATACGTGGGACAAATACTCAACACGTATAGATTATTTCTTTAGAGCAAAGAAAGTTGCTGATGCAGATAAATTGGATATTTTAATGGCATCAGTGGGGAGAGCGATGTTTGGCAAAATGTTAAACATTATTTCCCCTAAGGTTCCAACAAATTTTTCGTTTGCTGAATTAGTTAAAGCTATTTCAGACGATTTGGAGCCGCTTCCTTCTGTGGTGTCAGAACGAATGAAATTCTTCAGTAGAGCTCAAAAGTCTGAGGAATCTTTAAATCAATATGATTCAGCTCTTAAGTTTCTAACTAGACATTGTGATTTCGACAAAATTAAGAAAATTAACAGTGAGATGATTCGTGATAGATTCATTGGTGGTATTTTGTCTGAAAGGATACAAATGGAGCTTTTAAAGAAAACTTTAAGTTCATCTGAAACAGTGTCTCTTGCCCTGTCTCTGGAATCTGCAGAGGCAGACCAAGCAGAAATTCGTTCAAACATCAAAACTGTGCATTATGTCACTAAAAGAAACAAAACTTCTAAGTTTCTACCTAAAACCGGTTCAGATATCACTTGTTTTTGCTGCGGACACTATGGTCATGTAAAGTCTAGATGTAAATACAAAGATTACATCTGTGACCGGTGTCACACCCAAGGACACTTAAAGGTAGTTTGTAGAAAAAGCCCTAGTGCTAAAGCACCTAAAGTAAACTGAAAATCATCACAGGGTTTTACTCCCAAAAGTAAGGCTAAAAACAAATACAGCTACTGCAAAAAGGTTAATCTGCTGACCAAAAACGAATTTAGTGAGTCTGAAACTGAGGGTAGTGACATTAATAACAAATTTGATGATTCAACTAGTGAATTAGAGTCCGTTGAGGACTATCGCTTGCAAAATAACACCATCGGAGTGAGCAGCATAACTGAATAAGGTTCAGCTTCAGTTCAAACTAACAAAGTAGTCATTAACCAAATGAAAATAGCTAAATGGTAAATTCCAGTCACTCTGAATGGAATTGAGTTACTTATGGAACAAGATTCCGGTGCAGATGGAACCGTCATCGCCATGGACTGGTACAACAAATACTTTTCAAATGTGCCATTACTAAATAGCCCATACTCTATCAACTTGTACACTGAAAGGGAGGAGTTAGCCATGTTTCTAGTTAACATAGAAGTAACAGTAAATGGCCAAACCGAGCATTTAGATGCTATGGTTTCCAAACATCATAAGTCGAATTTATTTGGCAAAGATTGGATTTCTGTCTTTCGAGTAGGAAACGATGCCTTTTTTGATCTCCAAATTAAAGTTAAACAGGTTAAAAAAGTTAAGTTAAACCCATCTGTGGTTAACACTAAGGAGATTGAAGAGGGGTTTCCAGAGCTTTTTGGCCCTTGCTTTGGAAAATTCAAAAACTACAAAGCCAAAATACAGTTAAAGGCTGATGCGAAACCGGTTTACCACCGAGTTTGCCCTGTCCCCTTGCTTTAAAAGAACGAGTTAACCATGAAATTCAGTGCCTTGTTGGCCTGGGTATTCTGGAGACTGTGGAAACTTCCGAATGGGCGACCCCTCTGGTCAAAGTTCACAAACTGAATGGTGACATACGTGTCATCGGGGATTATAAAACCACCGTTAATCCTCAGCTAGAGGTAGACCATTACCCAGTTCCCACAGCCGCAGAGTTATTTAGTCAGTTATCACGCAGTGATACCTTTAGTTTGATAGATTTGAAGGATGCGTTCCTGCAAATTGAGTTGGATAAGGAGTCCCAAGCTGCTTTAACGATTAACATGCCACTAGGACTTTTTAGATGGCTTAGAGTCCCTTTAGGCCTTGCCTCAAGTCCAGGAATATTCCAGCGCATTATGACACAAGTCACTAACAAAATTCCAAAGTGCATGCCGTGTTACGACGACATTTTGGTCAGTGGCAAGGGAAAATCCCATGACGAATCGTTAAACCAACTTTTGACTGCACTCCAAGATGCGGGAGCTAAACTTTGTATTGACAAATGCAAGTTATCACAACCTGAACTCAAGTATCTTGGTCACATGATCAACGCTGAAGGTTTACACACCCTGCCAGAGGTTATTGAAGCCATTACCACCGCCCCTAACCTCACTAACATACAGGAGTTGCAAAGTTTCTTAGGATTCGTAAACCACTATTCTAAGTATCTCCTAAACTTGGCACATATTCTTGCCCCAGTGACCAGGCTGTTAAGCTCCAAAGTTAAATGGATCTGGAGGAAGGATTGTGACAAGGCAGTAAATACAGTAAAAGAACTTTTTGTTAAATCAAAGATACTGCGTTATTATGACCCTAAAAAGAAGCTCAAGCTGGTTTGCGATGCAAGTCCATATGGAATAGGTTCTAGGCTGATGCATACAATGCCTAATGGTGAGAGCAGGCCAATAGCTTTTGCCTCCAGAAAATTAACAAAGGCAGAACAGGGTTATAGCCATTTTGACCGTGAAGCTTTAAGTGTAGCTTGGGGGGTGAAAAGATTTGACGAATACGTTTATGGACAAAAGTTCATCCTTCAATCTGACCAGAAGGCTCTTCTTTGGATTTTTGGTCCCAAAAAGGTATTTCCCAAATGGCAGCAGCGAGGGTTCAGCGTTGGGCAGTCCTTCTGAACGGGTATTCCTATGATTTTCAGTACATTCCTGGAAAGGAAAATGTAACAGCTGATGCGTTGTCATGTCTCCCCTCCCCAATGATGACGAATTTGAACAGGCTGAGGAGCAGTACAATGTATTAGCACTAGAAACCATTTCTAACTTACCAGTTTTAAATGAAACGTTAGTTGCTGAAAGTCGTAGGGATTCTATTCTACGCAAAGTATTTAGATACGTTCACCATGGCTGGCCCAATCATTGTGACGACCAGGATTTACTTCCATGTTTTACCAGGCGTACTGAAATAACTGTAGAATCAGATACTTTATTTTGGGGATTCCGAGTCATAATTCCCGCAGCCTTGCAGAAACAAATGCTTAAAGACTTCCATAGTTCCCATCTAGGAATTATTAAGTTAAAAGGTCTCGCACGAGCTAAGATCTGGTGGCCTTCTATGGACGCCGCAATTGAGCGTAAGGTAAAATCTTGTGCAAACTGCCAAGAGTTCAAGGAAAACCAATCACCAGGTCCTAAACACACCTGGGAGTACCCGCTCAAACCAAATGCACGTTTTCACGCAGAATTTTGTGGACCTGTTGATAATTACATGTTTTTAATCATGGTTGACGCCCATAGTAAAATCCCATTTGTACACAAAATGAAAACCATAACGTCCAAAAAAGTGATAGGTATTATGAATACCCACATTGCCGAATACGGCTTAATTGATGTACTTGTTACGGACAACGGCCCTCAATGGTGCTCGAGTTTGTTTCATGATTGGCTAAAGTCAAAGGGTATTCCTAAGTCCTGTTAGTTTGCCAAACGCAGCACGAAATTCACCGAACTTAGTGATAAATAATCCGTCCGTTAATTACCCTGAAAATAGGCGTTCTTCCACCGTCACGCCTAACTATCGTACGAGGAAATCGATTGGTACCCGTCCTGCCAGTTTGTTGATGCCTTCGGCAAGGTCAATCCCAAAGTCACCTGAGTGCACACGCACTAAAGCTGGCACCAGCCAATCAAAAGCAGACAGACGTCATTATCTTTCAGCCAATCACCGACCAGCTAGTAGGCGGTGTTACCGATGAATGTGTCGTAGAAAAAGATTTGTTTCCGCCCAACAGCGCATCGTCCCTCTTTGGACAAGAATTGGAAACTAACAATGATAATATCGCCATAGAGTCCGACACTATTCAGCAGGCTCCAAAACCAGTAAACAAAAAATCCAAACGAAAGTAATTTCGCCAATTCAAGAAGTTGCTTCCGAAACCGAAACCAAAAACGTTCTCCAGATTTAGGACGTCACAAACGACTAAAAAAAGCACCTAACCGTTTGAATTTATAAATTAAAAACGCACTAATGCAACTCTAACTTCGTTGTATTGTAATTTAGTTATTTGTTAGCCTAATAGAAGGTTATTTTTAAATTGTGCCGTGCTGGCTAAAGTGTCGCGTTTTAGTTCTGTGTGCCCTGAATTAACAAGGTAAATTTTAATTGTTGTCGTGAGACAAACATGTGCTCGTAACTTGTTATTCGTAAGGAAAACAGATTCCTTGGTTTTAATCTTATATGTTTTTTTTTTATTTTCATGGTAACATCGACTTGTATGAGCGTGGAGCCAAAGTAAAGCCTCTCAAGTTAAGATGTAGATGCTCAACAAAACTGTAGCCACAATATGCTACATATCTGAAGTGCTGCAAAAGTCTGGAAAATCTTTCTTCAAAATTCAGCAAAATTCTCGACCTGAAGTCCTCAAAATTCAAAATCGCACCATTAATAAAAATTGTTGAACATTGCCATTGTCTATATCCTAAAAATAAAGCAAGTAAATGTCTAAACTGTAAAATTTAAGATAGCCAACCGTTTCACAGGCTATTAAGTTTTGAATGTTAAATTTAAGTTTTTTTTTTTAGCTTTCAAAAAATGTACAAGCTAATTTCCTATGAAAGCGATTTGATAGCTCCCTTGCTCTCTTAAGTTAAAATTTCTTCTTAAGGTTAGACAGTGACTTACAATAGAAATACATGTTATAGATAAAAAAAAATACACGTAATTGTTTCGTTTTGTTTCAGGAAGTTAGGTATTTTTTTCAGTTTTTTTATTTCTCTGTCGTTGGTGTGGTGTCATCACGTGTGGCACCACAATAGTTAGCAATCCTTGTTTACCTTTTGTTAACCCTAACATAGACTAACTAATTAATAGGAGTGACATACATGTGCTACTGATATGCTGAATAGTATTGATCACGATGGATGTGACACATGACCAAGGTGTCACATGACAACTGTTATATAAAGCACTGTAACTCAATAAACATGTCCATCCCTGTGCTTGCATTAAGCTGTGTTCTAGTCGTTACTCTGCTGGGGGAACACCACGCAATAGGCTATCAAGACAGTCCAACCACTGCTTTAAAAAAAACGATCTGTGTACATTAGGTCCGGGCACTGATGACGTTAGTCAAATTTATCATTTAATATCGAGAAACAAAATTAATTACTAAGGTTTTTTATCTTATTTTGACAGCTGGTTAGTACCCTTCAGTTCTAGGGACGTAGGCCTACGGAAAAATGTAAAACAAAATTGAAGTGGACTGATCGAGTAAGCCTGTAATACTACGTAGGAAAGATCGACAGTAGGCAAGGAATACTGCATGACTGACCTTGGCTTGTCAGTTTCAATTGCTTTTATTGAGACGAGATCAGCTGGCCAACGTGTCAGCTGATGACAAGCATACATCGTATATTAGTCTGGATGGTAGCGCCATCCAGGGACAAGGTGAGACACCACAGTCGCGCCCCCCCCCCCAGAAAAAATATAAAATTCTTACCATACTTTACAGTGTCTTTTAGTACGGGAAGATCCTTTCAACAGTAAATTCTTTTTAGTAAGGATTCAAAATATTTTTTTTTAACATTCAACAAAAATAAATATGTCTTATTTACAATATTTACAATTTCTCATTTCTTTTCAGAAAAATTTCGATTTAAAAAAAACTTTTTACAAGAGAAAAAAAATCAAGAAAACTGAAAAGATGGAGTCAGTCTCACAGTTCTAGCCTCTGTGGGACCTTTCGTATTCTTTTCGACCGGCGAATTGGTGCTCCCACTACAGGAGTAGAACATGGTGAGCCTCCCATGACAGGAGAACATCTGAGCCTCCCACTACAAGAGGAGAACATAATGTGCCTCCCAGTACAGGAGGTAAACATGTAGCACCCATTACAGGTGATTGATGTTTCCTATTGGAACCAGGTGGAGACCTTGCACCTTGCTGCTTGGTTGGTGTGAATTGACGTCCAAACCCTTGTTGAGCTTCTGGCATTACTTGCATCTTAGGAAGAAAACTCATTCCCAAACTTCTTCTCGGAGGAAACCTTAAATCATGTGAAAAAGCGCTGTTATTTGACTCAAAAGATACAGAATGCTGAGCATGTGCAGAGACCCCAAGCTCCGATTCAAGAGAACTCTGCACTTTCTCAGCTGGCATTAGTGTTGGAGTGGCTAACTTCAACTGTGAAAAGTGGTGGCGCCACTGTTCGCAGGGAGAATCGCAAGGCGCGACCCTGTAAATCCCATGACTTTCAGAAGCGACGACAGTACATTTTAGCCTGTTATGCCGAGCACGTGGTCTGAAGTCTCTAGCCCAGACGACATTTCCAGGTAGAAACTTTGGTTTCCTTGGTTTATGTACGTATGGTTTAATTTGAGAAAACTCACTTTTCAACAATCTTTCACAAATTTGGTTTTAATAGGTCCAAAGCGGTTCGTAGGACTCTCCCCTTCAGGAGGACGCATGGCTTCTCTCCAGTCGTTGTATGCAGCGTGACACGATATGCAAGTAGGAATCTAGCCAGCGCTTGCTCGTATGAAGCACCTGAACTCAATTCAGCTTTTACTGAACACTTAAAATTACGTACTAGATTTTCTGCTAATCCATTGGTGGAAGAATTATAAGGAGCGCCAGTTATGTGTTCAGTACAATTATCTTTCATGTATGTTGCAAAACTGGAACTGGTCCCCTGCGGGCCATTGTCCGTAACAAAACCCAGGGGTATCCCCTCACTGACAAATAAGTTTCGCAACACCTTAATAGTACTTTCGGAAGTAGTAGCATTCATATAGAAGATTTCTGGCCATTTAGAAAATGCACATATCACAAATGCATTCTTCTCTTAATTTCACAAAAATCTGTGTGCAACCTGTCCCAACTGTTAGGGGTTTGAATAACATCTCTGTAATGTGTGGTGCAGTGGCAACCCGGACCACTGCACTGTGACTGAGGTTGGCGCTAATGACCAAGTAGTCGACGCACCATTAAGCCTCACTCCCCCCCCCCCGTCCCAACTTGCATGAGGCCAAGGCCACACTGACTTGGGAGTTTGTTTATTCTCTTCTCGGTCTTGTTGGCAACTGTCGCATGATTTTACCAAAAGTTCCAGTTCGTGGTCTAGCTTAATCCACCAAACATGAGAACGAGCCAAAGCTTTCATACAGACTATTCCGCTATGCCCAAGATGTAGTTCTTTAAGAATTTGCGTTCTTAAAACCTTAGGGATTACAGCTCGGCTCCCCCAAAATAAACAATTTTGCTCTATACTTAATTCATTCTGCCTACTTACAAATGGTTTTAATTCTAAGCCAACCTTGTCTTTTTCCGGCCTATCCAACCTGGTATACAACAACACTTTGTAAAGAATAGGGTCCTGCTTAGTACAATTCTGTAGGTGCAAAGGCAAAACAGGAATGTTATCAATTTGTTTTAAACTCATGACCCTAACAGTATCCTTCTCAATTTCCGTCTGCTTGCTGTTACTTGAAGGCAACTTTGATAAAGCATCTGCTGTTACATTTTCAGAACCTTTAATATGTTCTATATCATACACGTAGCTATTTAAGAACAATGCCCATCTTTGTATACGAGCTGCAGCCAATACAGGTATAGCCTTAACTGGCTTAAAAATCCAAGTTAACACTTGGTTGTTGGTACAAAGAGTGAACTTATGACCATATACATACTGGTGAAACCTTTTCACACCAAAAATAATGCTTAGAGCTTCCCGATCTCTTTGAGCATAGCCCCGTTCCTCTAAAATTAAGGTTCGAGAGGCATAAGCGATCGGCCATCCCTCCCCATTCGGAAAAACGTGCAAATGTTCTGCACCTCAGATTCTGTGGTAACTTGTCATCGTAATGAGCAAGCATTCCGCTGTAAAAAAAATCTTTAATTTTTGAAAAGCTTCCTCAACAAAATCGCTCCACAATCAAGGTGTGTCCTTTTTCAACAGGTTGTTAAGTGGATAAACGATTGAAGCCATTTTGGGCACAAATTTTGAATATTGATTTACAAAACCCAAAAATGAATCAATTGCTGCTGATTACTAGGACTCAGGCATTCTTGAATAGCCTCTAATGTATCGGGAAGGTTCATAAAACCTTTGCTAGTGATCTCGATTTATTTACCTAGTGGTCTAGATTTACCAATAGTACACTTGCTTCACCTTAGCTGAAGACCACTATCTTGTAGCTTACCAAGTACAACAGTCAAATTGGCATCGTATTCCCCATTTTTCCCAGCAATCAATACATCATCAACAAAAAGTGTGGTTTTATCACAGTCCCTTAATATTGTTTCCATTCTCTTTTGGAAAATACCTGGACTGCCTGGAAATCCTAATGGAAGATGATTCCAAACATACAACCCTTTTATGGTAGCAATTGCTAAAATAGGCTTTGACACTTCATCCAATTCAGTTTGTAAAAATGCATCTGTCAAATCTAACTTTGAGAATTTGTCACAGCATGCTAAATTTACGAAAACCTCTTCCCCCTGGGGACAGGATATAATTATGTTACTACCTCTGGGTTAACAGTCCCAGAGTAGTCACCTACAATTCTTAAATCACCATTTGGTTTAAAGACCAACACTGTAGGAGTTGCCCATTGACTTGCTTCAATGGGTGAAATTATGCCTGCTTCCTCTAGTTTACAAAGCTCCTTCACAACCTTATCTCTTAAAGCTAGGGGAACGGGTTTTGGTTTACAGTATTTAGGTACACAGTTGGGATTAAAAATAACATGTGCCTTAAACCTTAAAGTTTTCCTAAACCTGGCTTAAACAATTCTGGAAACCTTTTTACAAGGTCATCATCTTTGAGTTATCATGCATTGGTTCACTTAAAACAACTATTTCCAGTCCATTCCAAAAGCCTCAATCCAGTCCTGGCAAAAAAATGGCACATTATTTATAGGGCTGACAATTGCTTCTAAATTTAAAGTCTGACCTGCAAAGCACACTGAAAGCTGACCACAGGGGGCTTAAAATCGTGCTTGGAATAAACTTGCAAAACAATGTTTGTTTTCTTTAGTTTAACTCCTTTCAAGTGCTTTGTAAACCATTTCTCGGGAAGGATACTCCATTCAGTACCCGAATCAACATTGAACAATAAATCTTCATTGTTTACCTTAACCCAAATTTGCCACGCCCCTTTCGGACTGCACCTATGGTTACAATTGTATGTACCTGGGAGTGATTCTCTGAACCACTTTCAAATTCAGAGTCACTTGTGGTTAGCCTATTTTTTACAAAATTTGCTCTTTTAGGCCTCCATACAAATCGAGGAGAGATGCCCCTTTAAGCCACAGGTGAAACATAATTTGTCTTTAAAACGACACTGAAATTTTTCATGATTTTTCCTACCACAGCATGTACATTTTACATTTTTGCTTGGCTTTTTAGCCGTTTTATTTTTACGATCAGGCTGAAATTTTTCATTAAATTTCATTTTATACACCTTCTCCTTACCCATTTCAGAAACACTCCTTTGTGCAGCTTCCATGCTAAAAGCAAACTCATTGGCGTTTGCCCAAATTAAATCTGGTTCTCCCAAACATTTGCGTACTGTGACCTTATCTTGGATAGCAACTGTGAATTTATCCCTTAACATATCATCTAAATATGTGCCAAAATTACAATGTTCTGACAAATTTTTCAATTCAGAAATATATTCTTGAATACTTTCGGACTCCCCTTGAACCCGTTTCCAAAACCAATAGCGCTTCACAATCTTATTGGGAGTCGGGTCAAGGCTATCTTTCATTAGCTTACATAAAACCACATACGTCTTAGTACTAGGGAGTGCCGGACTACATAAACTCTTAATCAATCTATAATGAGCGCCGCTCAACAAGGACAATAGCATCGGTACATATTTTGCAGCATCAACATCATGCGCCGTAAAATAGTAATCAAGTCGCTCAATATAATGAGACCAATCATCTTTACTATTATAGGCTTCAAATTGCGTAAACGTGGACATGTTGCACAAAATAAAATACACTATTACTGTCCCGTAAGCTCTAAATAACATGGATAAATTCTCGGTAATTTTTCAAGTAAATTTTTGTAATCTACTCACCGCTGAGTTTATAATAATAATAATAAGCAAATTTATTGGTAAAAGTCGACAAAAGGAATAAAACAGGAAGGGATGAGTTGAACATCCACTAACACCTGCCCCCAAAAGGAAAGAAACAAAAA